>JAGDQP010046077.1:0-15416 GCA_022664845.1 Lepisma saccharinum
CAGTAACTCCAACCCGGCTTATGTAATCTCTGCTATGTTTAAATAGTGGATGGATCATAGCCTTGTGCACTATGTGGGGGTGTAATCTCTGCTATGTTAAAAAGGGGTCGTAGCCTTTTCTGCCACGTTAAAGAGGGGGTGAAAAAAGGTGCCGTAGTCTTTCATAGTGTTGGAGGGCATAAGTGTTACAAAAAAGATGCCGTAGTCTTTTATAAATAGGGGGTGCAGGGTCGTGGCCTTTCACGAAGGGGATGAAAAAAGCCTTTTATACATTATAAACAAATACGGCGACACAGCGTATTATACAGCCCTGGAAAATCGACTCGTTGTTATCAGCCAGGTACGGGGGAAACGTGCCATTTTCAAGAAAGTGCGGTCAAGTGACCGGATTACTACTACTCACTTAGCCAGTTGACCAGATATTAAGGAGAAATACCCCGATTAACACTTGCATTTTATTTATAGCTTTTAGGCACCTATGGATCACTCCGAGATGATTGGGCGAAATGTGGTAAGGAGTCGGCCAGGTCCTAAATTGAAGGTACCATTCCGATACATACTTGTTGTGATTGAGGAAACCAAAGTCAGTACAGCCGCTACCGAAAGCGAAACCAATGCACTACCAAGTAAGGTACGGCCGCTAGGAACAAAACCTACTCCTATCGATGTTTATCACATGCACGCACACGAACAAATATTTTACAGATGTTCTCGGGATATCAGCCAGGTGAAGTCCGACGATAGAGCCGACGTTTCAAGAACAGACATTGTTCTCATCTTCAGGGCAAGTATACTGAGACCAGTTCATGTGTACTATATATAGTAACGGTAGGGGGCGGAGCTTAAAAATCTGTGTCTCTGATTGGTTGGCCTATAGCTTGACGCTGATTGGTCGTTTTCATGTATGTTTTCTTTATGACTGGTGTCCAAGTCCGACTAAGTTGAAATCCTGTATCTCTGTTGACATTATTACGTTCTTGTAGTATGGCAAGAGATTCTTTTATTATCCTATCCCAGTAATTGGAGCTCTTTGAGATAATTTTAGTGTCAGAAAATAAAATTCTATGTTTTTCTGTTATGCTGTGTTCTGCCAGGCCTGATTTCTCCGGATAAAATAGCTTTATGTATCTTTCATGCTCCTTGCATCGATGTTCTACTGTCCGTCCTGTTTGTCCTATGTATGTTTTTCCGCATTCACAAGGAATGCAGTATACTCCTGGTGTCTTAAGACCCAAGTCGTCCTTAACTGGACGAAGTAGGTTTCTGATTTTTGACGGCGGTCTATGAATGGTTTTGATGTTGTGTCTCCTCAGGATTCTTGCAACCTTTCCAGAAAGTTTACCAGTGTAGGGCAGGACTGCAATATTGACTGGATCTTCAGTTTCTGGGGTGGTCTTCTTCTTGCTGGAAAAGGTCCTTTTTAGGACCAAACGAATGTCATCTTTCTTGTATCCATTCTGCAGTGAGGTCTTCTTGAGATGTGCCAGTTCACTAGGGAAGCTTTCTTGGTCTGAGATGGTTTTTGCTCTAAGTGCAAGTGTGCTGATGACTGTATTGCGCTGCGATTTATGGTGAAAACTGTTTCCATTAAGGTAAAGGTCGGTATGGGTAGGCTTCCTATAAACACTGTGGCCTAGACTTCCATCAGGTTTGCGACGAATGAGGATGTCTAGAAATGGTATGCAGCCCTCCGTTTCTGTTTCCATGGTGAACTTAATGTTGCTGTGTTGATTGTTGAGAAATTCAAGGAACGACTGTAGCGCATTTCTACCATGTGGCCAAATGACAAATGTATCATCGACGTATCTGTAGAAACATGATGGTTTTAATGGTGCTGATTCTAGTGCTTTCTGCTCGAAACTCTCCATGAAAAAATTTGCCACTGCTGGTGAGAGAGGTGATCCCATGGCGACGCCGTCTGTTTGTTCATAGTACTGTCCGTCGAAGAGAAAATATGTGGAAGTTAATGTTATCTTGAATAAATCTACAATCACCGGCGGGAAGTGCTCGCTGAGTAAAAGCAACGTGTCCTGTACTGGAACCTTGGTAAACAGAGAGACCACATCGAAGCTGACTAGGATGTCATCTGGAGAAATACGTATGGTCTTCAGTATTTCCACGAATTCATATGAGTTCTTGACGTGGTGTTCACACTGTCCCACCAAGGGTTGAAGAAGAGAAGTGAGGTACTTGGCCAGACGGTAAGTTGGGCTTCCAATTGCACTGACAATGGGCCTCATTGGGATGTCAGTCTTATGTATTTTCGGCAGTCCATACAGTCTCGGTGGTTGGCAGTTATGTGACGTGATTTCACCTGGCTGATATCCCGAGAACATCTGTATAATATTCGCCGCCAGGAAAGCTTCAATTCTTAGAACAAATATTTGTTTGGAAAGAGAAAGATTCATGCTCAAAGATTCATCTTTTTTCTGTCTCTTGAATGTATATAGAGAAAAAATACATTTACTATAACGTCGCACGCAATATATTTTGTGTGTTTTGCTAGTAACATCTTTGTAAATAATAAACGTAAATAACATGTTATCAAGAATTATGAAGCATGAATATCATGCTTCATATTTAAGAGCTGATACAAAAGACTTTTCTCTTGTTTTTCGTGTATAACGTTAGTGTTCTATGGAATTAGTACAGTGATTTGTAATGATACATATCATTTCAGTATTGTACTCGATTCATTAAGAAACAAATAATTACTTAGCAACCTTAGGTTTCAAAGTTGATTTTCTTTTCTCCACGTTTAGTAAGGATATTTTCTACTGAACGATTTAAACTACACCTTTCAGTAAATTTCAACTAGCGGTTCACCTAAAGTAACAATAGTGTTAGAGCCCCTATTTTGGTGTTTGAAATACGACTTTCTTAAGTTTTTTTTCATTATTTGCTACATACTACAAGAAATTACAAATATCTTTCTAGAATCCAGGACATGTGATAATGTTTTCTCTTAAATAAAGAAAAATTCAATCCTTTCTCTTTCACGTACACACTCTTAGAATCACACACCGACCATTACGTGAGTTGGGTTTCTTACTTTCTAGGCTTAGAGAAATTCATGTATAATAAAGTGATGTACATATATTAATGCTGCTGATAGTACATTATATAACCACCGGCTGATCATATTTTGATTTTATGAAACTGAGACTCCATTTTAGTCTAATGCTTTGATATATCATAGATTCAATCAAGGTTATTACGCAGCAAAAATGCCGTACTTTGTGTTACTCTAGTTATATTAATTTTCAGTACAATCGGTAATGACAGCAACTTAAGCTAATTTTAGAGTGTATGGTTAAAGAACAGGAAGTCAAAATAACTTCATTCTTGCGGTTATTTTCTGAACTATACATTGACTTCACATTGTTGCGTTTCTAAAGAATTGGCAATCATTTGCTGTAAAAAACTTTTTTATAATAAATATCACTCGAGAAGTTGTGTTGGAATATGAGACAAGTATAAGCGGTTAACAGAGGTATAATAGGAATAGGACGTTCTCTTCTAAGTTTAGAGATATTCAGAGACAAGACATCTGTATGAACGTACAAGAACATGTAAGGAAAATATACAGAAATTTCTCAGAGAAGTCACTTTTCAGTGTGTTGAAACTGAGGACGTCAGTTAACAAGTCCAGGACGCCAATAAAGTATTAGAAAAATACGATATTCACATGTCACACAAAGATAATAGGAATTGTTAGGACAGAGAAAACGTCGTTGGAAGGCGTAAAAAGAATATGTCACAGCTGGTGGATAAAGCATTCTCACACGAAATAATCATAGAAAAATGTTAATAACTGTTTTGTCAAGTACTCTATGTAATACGAAACGATATGCTATGTAATTTTTTAAGTTATGTATAACTACATGTCTCTCCACACCTGTAGGACAAAGTGGCCGTATGAAGGAAATGAGCAAATGTAATGATCAAGCTAAGCTACTAATATATTTAATTATTGTTTTGTTTTAGAAGGAAGTGTCTATGGTGATTTAGTTTTGATTTGAAGAATTGTGCTAACTTATATTTTATGTAATATTAGAGTATTGATTTCACAATAAGGTGAAATACTTATATGTACAAATGTGGTATATTTAGTAGAAGCACCAATTTAATTACAGAGGAATATAAGTAAAACAATTTAATGTGAATCATAAGGAGAGCCTGTAAGTTTCGATGTCTTAATATCATAGTCTATTACTGATGTAAAGAATATCAAACAAATTTTAGAGTACCACATTTATATTATTATAAGATATGCGGGTCATAGAAGATATATTTAAAAAGACGCGAGCATCGCGGCGCGACGGGACTAGTATGGAATATAGTTCACAATCAAATATGCTTTTATCTTGAAAGAAGGAAGATATTCATACTCACGGACTCTCAATTTGTGATAAAAGCACATATATTATAAAAATTGTTTACAAAATGGATCAATTTGTTATTAGCACATTATATGTCTCTCATATTTTGCTCAAACGGGAAACAATGAAATTACCTATGGAAAATTACTCATTCTCGAAGTGCATAACTAACATAGCGCGATAATAAGTACAATTAACTAACCTTACAAATGGTAAAATATACTGACAAGGCATTTTCCAAATTATAAAATGAAATAAAAATATCACTCGATTGAATGTGTTCAACAATCTCCACAATTAAATAATCAACAATACATGACTCAAATATAAGTAAAAATAAACCATGGTTTACAACATTTAAAACAACAACCATGCACGCTACCATTTTACTTTTAAGGTTACGATCTCAACATAACACAAGGAAACCACATTTTACATGAATTTCATATGACAAAAACACAATTTAGCGACTTTTCTGATAATTTAATTACTAGCAGAGGTTAATCACATTATCTTTCAATGTCCAAAATAGAAAAAGTCATCAAACCACTATTGTATATTTTACATCTAATCTAACATACTTCACTATCATCAATAAATTTAATAGTAAGTGAACCTCAGATTGAAATGGAATATTTCTTACCTATTTATTAAAAAGAAAAGAGAATTCAACTTTAAAACCGGAAACATATCCATATTAGAAACAATTTCAAATAGGAATTTATTCGACTTTTATTGTGTAATTAAATGTAATAAAAATTTTAAATCAATTACTTTGAAGTTATTAAGTTAATAGAACAAAATTTACAACAACAAAATAAAAATAATACAATCATGTAACTGTAATTGTATAAAACCAAGGAAAAATTTGAAACTAATACCTATATAAGTAAGGAAAAGAACAAGTAGTATAGAATAGAAAAGGGGGAATAAGCAGGGCCCCCGAAAGCCCCGCCCTGCTGAGTGATCTCTCTCCAACTTCTATCGAGGTCTCCGCATGCAATTAGTATAGATACTAAAAAGCAAGGATCTGAGGTATTCTAGGGTTTCTACCCGAACACATTTACCACTAAATCGGGAATAGTGAAAGAAGGTGAAAAAAGAAAATAGAAAAGAGGCAAAAGCTGACTTTTAGAGAGGGGAAAAAACCGGTGAAGCCGGGAAAAAACCCGCTACGTCTAAATTCTACAGGTATAAGTTGACCAGGATGGTTGGTTGGTATAAAGTCGATGAGTTGGTATGAGTTTGTTAGTTGGAAAAGAACTAACTACGATCTAGAAGAGTAAGAAAGAACAATGGGGAGGGACGGACAACAGAAACAGTGTGAAAAATGTTTCCGCAGGTACTGGGTGCGCCGCTTCGCTGTCGCCGGGGCTTTCCACATACAAAATCTGGCAGTATGCATGCAACCCCGCGCTGCTGCTACCGCGGTGACCACTGACCCGCTTCGCCTGTTTCACCCATTAAACTTGGCGTGGCTGCTTCAGGCGTCTGATACATCGCTGCGCAAGGCTTCTCTTCAACGGCCACCCACGGGGTCCCAAACCGCTGTAGCTCCATGAAGTTCCGCAAGCTTCTCTCCGAGGTCTCCTATGGTTGTGCTGTAAGTGCACGAGTACGCTCAAAGATCCACTACGCCCACGGTTTCCTCAGCTTTCCGCAACCTACCCCATTCAACCTGGTGTGACTACAACTGGCACTAGGTCCTCGCTTCGCTGTCGCCTGGGCTTCCCACATACAAAATCTGGCAGTATGCATGCCACCCCGGACGGTTGCTACTGCGGCTTCCATTGGCCAGCTTCATCATGCCTCCACCGTTGTCTGTACCCGTCAAAGGTCCCATTCCCGGAACAAGTTTCAAAAGAATGATTTATATCATAACAAACGAAGTGACTATATAAAGAACATATTATTGTAGATCAAACACAGGATAAAGAAAGAACGTATCAACATTAGAAATAACAGTAAATATGGGAAGTTTGGCATGAGGAACAAACGGATCAACAAAGAAATGAAATATGAAAATGTTTGAAGACTCTCGTAGACCAATGAAGAATAAAGATAAGCATTAGCTCAAGAGACAAAAACAATACATAAAATAAACCTCAGTTAGTATAAATAAAAAAGAAACACAAATTTACTCTGTGAAATGTAAACTCGGTAGTTGACTAGTGTTGCAGTCGTGTCAAATATTATAGTTCAATAAAATTAGCACAGATTTAGCGGAGAAAGGCAGCACTTCTTAGATGTAAGAAAATTTAACATACTTCAACGCAAGGATGCAAGATACTTTTGTTCAGAATTTAAGTCCCTTTGGTAGCCTTAATGCTAATGCAATAAAATTCGTATTTATTCTTTGTAAATGAGTTTTCATTTCCTTACAAAATGGAATGAGTCACAAGCTGTTGCTATCCTAGAAGGAAATACGGAAGTAGTATCACCTTACTGAGGAGGTCAAGGACTACAGGATAATTTTTGAGTCTCTTCTTCTTCATAATTTCCACAGAACAATCTGATACCGTTTGGAAATCGCAGGACTACTATTTATTCAAACATATGTACACACATTTCTCTACCAACGTTTGACGTACTTATACCCGCAGTTCGACTTTATGTTGTAGTCTCTGAGGCCGCAGTAGGCCCCTCACGCATGAAATTAATTTTGTTTGCAAGAATTTTAGCGAATATTGCATTATAGAATCATTTGTTGTCACAACTTGGCGAAATGCATTCCAAATATGCTATACTTTTACGCCTGGTTATGGTTTTAATTTTAGTGTTAAGCTAATTTCAAAGCTTTTTTAACGTTGATGATATGTTGTTGTCATATGCACCTGGACCAACGTTTAATATGAATTAATCAAAATTTCAGAATGTTCAAAGAATTCCATTACGATTTTAATTGTGTAAATTGATTTTCAGTAAATTGTAACAAAATATTTTGTTTGCTTTACGTGAAATTATTATAGAATTTTATATACAATTTAATTTTGAAATTAAATTATGCTCTTTGAAATAATGAAAGATAGCAACAAAAGTGTTTAAAAGCACGTAAACTTGCTGTTCATATCAGTATAAGTTTGACTTTAGCAGCCAAAATCACTAAATTTGATGAGGTTTAGAAAGCGGGTCAGTTTAGAAATCATGGATGAATCACTATTGAACCACTCATTTAATATTCTAATAGCCAATCTAAAGCATCTATGTGTATATGGTGAAGCCATTAAAATTCCCCTATCGGTAATTGAAATTCGATTAAAATGTCTCCAAACTCTTTGCGGTATCAAGGCTAACAACTTATGAAAATTTCTGTAAACTAAGAAATTCAAAAGTCTTTCCAGTACAATTCATTTTATTATTATCATTTTTAAATCAAGATTTGCGTTACAATTACAGAATACATGCGTCGTTATTTTCATGGATATTTTATCCCTTACGCGGGATAAAGTGAATTTTGAATTACCCTTCTCAACTATTGATTTCTATTCCTACTTTTTTTATACTTACGAAGACGACCTAGTTCCCATGCAATCACATCGTTGCCAGTTACTTTCTTTGTCGAATCCTTCAGCATCTTCCTTGCTGTGTGGTAGTGTTCTATTGGAAGTTTCTGGCAGTGCTACTGTCATAACTGCTCCAAGTATGGACAAGGCACCAGAAACCACCAATGGTAATTTAACATGATACACCGCCTGGAAACGAAGTTAAAAAGAAATGATTTTTATAATTCGATTAACATGTTTCATGACTTTTATTACTGTTTATTTAAAATTTCAGAATAACCATTTAACTTGATGATAGGAAAGAAGTTTAAATTCATTTTAGGGATTTCGTCAATTAATAGTCATTTATGTGATATGAAGTAGTTAATATTGTAATAAAGAAATCCGCTTCGTCCATTTAGACTTATCGAGAAAACCATCTATATCCAAACAATGTATAGGCTACTTTCGTATGTTAAATACTTTCCTATGAACTTGTATTTTTGTACCCGATACCTAAGAATTCATGACATTAAATTTATTATGAAGATTTCACAAATATTTTAAACAATCAGTGGTTATACAGTTCTTGTATTTAAGATTATAATGGCAGATTACAAAGAACCTTATACAATTTACAAGAGATATGCAGAATAAGTATAGATAATACAGAAACTCAATGAGATAAAAGAATTGGAATGAACAAAAAATATATATTCTAACCTAAAGTAAAACAAAAAGTACGAAAATTAAATAGAAATGGAAAAATAGCTTGGTTAATCGTAATGGTGTGATGAGATTGTGATGGCGGCATCACAAACACGAATTAAGCACAGTAGCAAATAAGGCATTTATATTTTATATTTAATTGAAAAACTAATCTAAATTAGTAACTAATGCAGTTTCATATAGGATATTATGGCCATACATCGAGCTCTAATTTTTCTATTCCATACCACTTAATGATTGGTTTTTGAGATAATTGTTTATACTCTTTTAAGTGTATAAAGGATCTAATTAAACCAAATATAATTCCGAAATGATGCAGTTGTCATTTCTTGGCAATTGTGCCATAAAGATGGTAACTTGTCTCTAATGGACTAGATTTAACATCAGTGTCGTTCTAAGTTTCATTTGTTTCCATTTTATTCACATGAAAAGATTCTGTAAGCTTGACACTCTCACAGCTCCTCTTTGTTGGTTGTGATCCTCAGGCACTCCACTAGAGGAATCTTCTGTAATCATGCACTGCGAGAGAATAGAGGTACCTTTTTTCACCTTGTGTATAGTAAATGTTGAAATCAACACAGAAAAATTGACAGTCGCAGTGACCGGGACCCGAAGCCGGTTGAATATGCTGTCATCTCTCAGCTGCTGGTTGGATATGCTGTCCATTATATCGCCACGATACAGTCAATTCTCTGTGTATGAAGGATGTTCCTTACACCTCGACACTCTTTCAGCTCCTCGTTTCTAGCTATGAGCCCCAGACACTTTGCTAGAGGCGTAGATTTTGGTTGAGGAACATTCTGCAATCATACAGTGTGAAAGAATAGATGTTAACATATTATTACTAATTTCAGAAACGAATGCCTCTGTGTTGAAAACACTGTAGAGAACATGATACACTGTGTAAACGAAGTCATGAATAATTCAGGTCAACATGGGTATAGGTAGTCATTTATTCTACAATAAGGTTTTGACTAGGCTAGGTTTTTCTAGCGTCTTTTATCTATCCATGATTCTCGGGTAATAGGCCAGATGAAATGTGAGCTTTGCTTCAAGCTTTCAACGTCAGCTGACTGACGTTGAAAGCTTGAAGCAAAGCTCACATTTCATACCCGACAATCATGGATATACAATAATTACGGCTTGTAGAATTATAGAATACTGCTACGTATGATAATAAAAGTCAAAGTGAGGCAAATGTAACTATATTAATTAAATTGGGCGCAGAATATGATCCCTTTTCTCTCTCGCTTCCATCGAGAAGCCGTAGCTCAGTTGGTAGAACGCTAGCTTAGCATTCGAAAGGTTCAAGGTTCGATACCAGCAGCCGACAATCTTTACTGAGTTTTTTTCCAGGGTTTCCCTCAGTCACACAAGGAAAATGTCAAAGAGATACCTACAAATTAGGCCATGGCCGACTACCTTCCAAAATCCTCTTTCTCACCCTATCCCTGCCTGAGTCTGAGATGCTTAAGGGGCATAAATAAATAAATTCAAATTCTCTCCCTCCCTCCCTCTCGCGGTTTCTCACTCTATTTGTGTGTGTGTGTGTGTATGTCAAATGTGGGATATTCCCGTTCTGTTCTACGTATGTCCGACGGCTGCACAAAGATGGTATACTTCCTAAGTGCTGAGGGAAACGAATGGAGAACTAAAGTCTTGACGTCACATCCGGTTGGTTACCACAGGAACAGCTTAGGCGAAGTCTAAACAAACAGGAAGTTTGATAGCAGAAATGTAGAAAATCAGTTGTGGAAGTAATGGCTGTTAATATTTTTCGAACTGTTGATTATTTCGTTGACGAGCGGAAACTGATTGAAAGATTAGAGAATACCATGGAGTCCAAACATGTATGTTTGCTTACATATGCCCGTATTTGATGCACATACAAGGGAAAGTGCAAGAAAGGAGAGGATAAACAGTAAATATAATAAGCTGAGGTGAGTAGCTAACTTTTATTCCAGTAATTTATGTTTTTATGAAACACATACAAAGGTACTATTAACTTTCGAAATCTTGATTTATGCTATACCTTGTATACTTTACCTAAATACCAATTTGCGCAGTTGTATATAGGGTACGAGGGTTTCGTTTTAACCATAACGAGCTGTTGAATAATGAACACTATAAACCTATTGCTAAACACCCGTTTGTTTAGACTGTAACATGGAGGGTTACCATAGCGACCTGACGGATCTAACGTAAGACTTGAGTCCCCCAATAACGTCAAAGAAATTGTGATTTCGGACGTCGATACGGACTGGGTTCGTGTGTTGTGGATCTGTTTGCACCATTAAAAAGGGAACCTCCTAGGAAGTCTTTTGGCGCAGTATGCCTAGCAAAGGAAAAGTTACGAGGCTCTACAGACAACCACCGCACAGCTAAGTTCCTCAATCAGCACATGCCCAAGGATCTTAGAATCAGGTGGAATAGAGGGTTTGGGCATAAGTAAAAGATAAAATGAATTGTATGTGTAAAGATACATGACCGCCCCTAACCTTCACTAACCCATAGTCACTAATTTAAGATAATCTACGGAAAATGCAAAACAGCAATTATTAATATTACATATGAACATATAAAAATATGTTTTAAAAGAAAAAAAAAAGAAAAAGTATTATCCTGGGAGGGATTCGAACCAGGGACCTATCACTTAAGAAGCGACGTCTTGACTAGTCGTCCACGAATGCTAGCTGGCAAACGGGGCTTTCGAACTTGTATTTACAGTGTACGTGTTAGTAAGAAACCCGGTCACATTATAGCGCGTCCGCAGATTAAGGATGTCAAGTGTGAGGTGGTGGTCTGTAGAGTCTCATGAAAAGTTCAATTGTATATAAGGAAAATTAAAAAGGATTTGTTATACATGTCTGCTCAGAGGAAAATTAAAAAGGATTTGTTAATTCTTTACTAACGTCAAATTCCATTACAAAGTAAATAACAATACATTTCCAGACGCCAATATCTGTCTTTTACTCTACCTATAGTAGTTAACCGTTTGTAAGATAATAACAGTCAAAGTTGGTTTATAACGACTAAGCAGGGACAGGGCTCTTTTTCATTACGAGATCATTAATTATTCTTGTTTTAAACAAATTTACTCTCGGAGTTGACAGCTCGCTAATTGTTTTTGCGACAGAAAAACGTACTACATATTTAAAATCCTCGCCCTTTCCCTCGCTAGGAAAAAAGAAACTTATTGCACCTGAAGGCTTGTTCCGTTTTGCACGAAGAAAAAAATATATAGAAAAAAATGAATGAGTTTTGAAAAGAAAGGGGAAAAGAGGAAAAAAAATTAATAAGTTTCGAAAAGAAAAAAGGGGAAGAAAAAAGAGTTGAAAGAATTTTTTTTAATTTGTGACCCAACCCACACGCGGCGGTTACAAGTCCCTAAGGGTTGAAAGTTAATTTAGTTGAAGAAAAAAAGCAGAAAGGGTAGAGATGAATATTATGAAAACGAAATCAGAAATGAAATTATCAATGATGATAATGAGACATGAATGTAAGAAACTAAGTACCTTTGAATATGACATACAAATAAATATATTTACTAATTACATTAGTTTGATTAAGAATTAACTAACTGACATGAATTTAACGGTTTTGCTGACTTGTGTTGAAAGAAAAGAATGGCATTGCGGCAGATCCAATGTTTAAAGTTTAACTTGCTGCAACTGTTAGATTTTGTTACCTTGCGGCAGATCCAATGTTTAAAGTTTAACTTGCTCCAAGTGTTAGATTTTGTTACCTTGTGGCAGATCCAATGTTTAAAGTTTAACTTGGTTCAAGTGTTAGATTTTGTTACCTTGTGTCACATCCAATGGTTAAAGTTTAACCTTAAGGTTGTTGCGGTATAGTGGTGATGGTTACAGAAGATAATATTTGGACTGGTATTGAAACATTTGACTAATGCTGCCTGATAAATACATATGTGAAGACTTTAGTTGTTTGTTTTAGGAATAATGCTGATGGCGGAATGTCACCTTATGACATAATTATATATTGAACTAACATTTGGACGTCTACTAAGCCGTTTGTTGTATCTTATTGAAACTAATCTGGAATATACGGATTTTTGAAGCTAGGAAACGCGCTTATTTTAGTTGGACCTTTGAATTGAAGCAAGGCTTTCACTGAGTTACTGTTGACATACATTTAGACGTCTACTAAGCCGCTTGTTGTATTTTATTGAAACAAATGTGTAATATACTGGTTTTTGAAGCTAGGAAAGCGCTGGTAAGTTGTGCAAGTGTTGAATATAAGTTGGTATTGACATATATAAAAATTGAGAGAAAAATAATAATCAATGATTTTGCATAATAAAATGTAATTTGACTAAATTTGCGTAGAAAAGCTCCCGAAAGCGCGGGTAAATTGCACAAGTGTTGAATATAATTTGGTATTGAGATATACAAAAACAGACAAAAACCAGAATATATTGTACTGAATAAAATGTGATATTGACTAAACTCGAACTGAAAACCTTCCGAAAGCGTGGGTAAATTTGAGAAAGTTTGGATCCAGGGCATAAACATTGACGAAACGTGAATGTTGTATATACTGGTTTAGAAGCTAGAAAATGCACTTATTTTGGTTTTACCTTTGATTTTTAAAAAGTCCCCATTTTATAACTAAAATGGCCAACAAAAATCTATTTTCCACATCGTTTGAGCTACAGAAGTGAAATTTTATATATAGACGTATTGCCATTATTAGATTGAAGAAATATAAGAAAAGTTTTTATAAGTCACCATCTTTAAACAAATATGGCCGTGGAAATGATGTTTTGATAGAATACAGAGCCTAAGCGACTAGGCCTAGAAACTTGAAACTTGGTAGAAACGTTGACTACTGCAAAAGAATTACAAACATACCAGAAAATTGTACAAAAGTTGCCATCTTTAAATAAATATGGCGGCCTAAATGATGTTTTGATAGAATACAGAGCCTAAATGGCTAGGACTAGAAACTTGAAACTTGGTAAAAGCGTTGACTAATGCAGAAGAATTACAAACGTACGAGAAAATTGTACAAAAGTTGCCATCTTTAAACAAATATGGCCACCGAAATGATTTTTTGAAGGAATACAGAGCGTAAGCGGGTAGAACTAAAAACTTGAAACTTGGTAGAAACGTTGACTAGTACAAAAGAATTACAGACATATGAGAAAATTGTACAAAAGTCGCCATCTTTAAACAAATATAGCCGCTGAAATTATTTTTTGGAGGAATACGCAGCCTAAACGGCTAAGTATAGAAACTTCAAACTTGGTAGAAGCGTTGATCAGTACAAAAAAATTACGAAAATGTAAGAGGTTTTTGGAGAAGTCGCCATTTTAAAACAAATATGGCGGACTAAAGAACCATTTTTCTTACCGTTTCAGATAGAATCCTAAAATTTGGTATAAAGATGTATTTTGACGAGTAGATTACGAAAATGTAAGAACTTTTTGAAGAAGTCATCTTTAAATAAATATGGCCGCCTAAAAACCATTTTGTATACCATTTAAGCTAATGAGCTGAAATTTTATATGTACGTACGTTATGGGTAATAGATTAAGAAAATATAACAAAAGGTTTGAAAAATAGCCATTGGTTGTGCTAGATAAAATATTTATTGAACCTAAGGATGGATATTGCTTTGAACGCGAGTGACTTAAAGAAATACGTTATCCGTGGAACATTTATGGTATTTGAGTTGTGCAAATGTGCTTTAAAACAATTGTCTTTTATTGAACAACCTGATAATGAGACAGCACATTGTGATTAATGAACAAATTCTATAAAGATGGTCAACGAAGAGACCCGAACCTATGTGCTGATGAAACTGTACATAGGGGTAGTTTGTGAATGTTGTACTAAAAAGTTAGTTAGTCGTGATTGTATAATAAGCAGTATAGACCATTGGAAATTGGTATTGCCATTAACATGTATAGCATGCTATAATTATACTCCTATGGACACAGCTCAGCACAACTGCATTGACATTTGTAAGGAATCTAAGGGAGAAATTGTGTAGGGAAACTTTACTGTACTTGTAAGGACAATTATGAAACATTTTTAGAGATGCATTCCGATAATATCATTACATTGTCCAAGTTTTTGTGTATATATATATAAGAATAATTAGAAATGATGAGTACTTGGAGAAATTGCATGCACTTTTGTGGATAAAGGATTGGATTCATGGTTGTTCTGCTTGGTGTTTTTAAGGAAGAAAACGGGGGACAAGTACTGACGTAGAAGAAAAAATAAAAGGTTTAGAGATATGAGATGCGCAGAAGTGTTTTAAAATGACTGTGTTTGGGCACAAAAAAAATGTTGTATAAGCCCTATGATTGTTTGGGTTGTTTTAAAGTTAGTGTGAATAGAAGCTTTGTTGGTGGTGTTGGTGTATAGTTTGGAAGAAAAGACAGAAGCAGTTTAAGATTGAAAAGACTGTATCGGGATTATGTTGTGCAGTATTGCGTGTATTTAATTGAAGAAATTAAGTACTGTGAACATCGCTGTGTCTTGCTGACGATAGGAAACTTTAATTTATAATGAATTTTTTGGGAGAAGAAGATAGCTGGTCCAGTGACAGCTATTTAAATATAGTGAACGAAGTGGAACTTTTTGCTGAAACTTTATCAAGTATTGAAAACCGATCGCAGAGTCCTTCCTTGCTTATGAAAAGTAATGTGACTATGAAAAACGCTTTAAATGTGGTACCCTTAGAGAACAGTGTACATTCCCTAGCGAAAAAAGTGGATTTCTTGAAATGGATTTTGAAGAAAGGCCAGCCAGTCCATCCCTATTAAAACCAAGTGTTACCAATGTGTACCCCC
>JAGDQP010046078.1:454-15416 GCA_022664845.1 Lepisma saccharinum
CATGAGAATATTTATCATGTATAAAAGCAAAATACACTTACATATATAGGCAATAAGGAAACTCGCACAAAATACTGAATAACTTTAGACCTGGTACTTTAAAAGAACAAGTTATTAACATTTCATTATAAGACTTTATTTTAACGTTTCGTTAAAACTTCGCGTTTAACATAACTTTATTTTTTTTTATATTCTTATGAGACATATAGTGCACTGACGACCAAGCATTTTAACGTTATATACTAAATGTTAAGGAATCAAAATAAAGAGAACCAGAATTAAGAGTATACCATTTGAATCACTCAAATGAGCAGGTCGTGTAAGTTACATATACACTGACTCAGTACTAATCAGAAGTTAGTTCAGCTTTTATTGTTATAGTTGCTTTAAAATTGTTTATCTTTAAATGCAGCTCCCACAATATCGGAACGCACTAGTGAGTTCATCAAAATTACTAAGCTGAGGTGAATAACGGCGCCACAAGTCATCTCACCTTACTCACATAAGGTTTTCTGTTATCGTGCAATAGAACAATACCTCTATAGGATTGACGATTCAAGTCTCCTTTGTTTTACATATTTTTGTGCATGTTTCAGCTTCTCAGAGCATACAGTAGCATTGATTGTTTGGCCAAAAGGCGGCAATCTTCATGGTATCCCCTTGCATGCCATCAAACGTTCTTTGGTTGCAGTTACGGTTTCGATTGTTTGAGTGCAAGGTCATGAGGAGCTAAATATTGATAATGTCATTTGGACGCTTGCGGAACACGTTTGTTGGTGCGGATCCTTCTGTAGTTGAGTTAGGAAAGACGAACAGGCCTGAGCTCGTGCGTGATTTGAGGCACAATCAACTCATGTGGAACCAAAATGTATGTATTCATCAGAACAGTGGAGTGTAGACGGTATTTGTATTGATCTTGTAGTGTTGTGCTAGTTCTTTACGCTTTTATCTGTCCGGCTCGATATCTATTGTTAGAGCCTTATTGTGCGTGCTTGTCTGTCTCCGTAAACGTTATGCGCCCTCCAGTGATTCGTCAGACTCACATCTCTACCAAAAAATGTGTTATAGTATGTGTGGGGCTGCACCGTCATTACGTATCCTCAATTTAAATTTGTATGAATATGTTTGCTTTTTGAGAGAGCTACTTGACCACATTTTTCTGACTGTACTCTTAGCAATAACAAAAGCAGAATCAACCTTTAAAATAGATTAATTCCCAGCAACTATTGTTTATCGTCTTATCTGAGTTAGTTGTTTGTTTGACTGTTTGCAGGATTGTAGTCAGATTTAGAAATAAATTGCATTTAGCTTTGATTTAAGGCCGGGTGTTAAACTGGTGACACAAAAGGCCAGACTTCCTTTTCATTTGGTTAGCTTTATTCGCTTTAAGAATTGGAAGAAAAGGTTTTGTGACCTTAACTCCGCCATAATAAATAAGACGAAATAAATAAATAAACATTAGCCTCTTCATAAAAGAAGATAGAGAGAAACTAATTTCCAAATTGATATTGATGACCTCAGTTTACCAGGCCGTTTATATTGTGATGACTGGTATACCCTTGGATGGACTTTATAACTGATATACCCTCTTAATTTGTCTAATATTCTCCATTTAAAGCGTTTACGTTAGTTGCTCTTGTCATCGAGTCTGCCATAATTTTAAATTTATTTATGCTCCTTTTCACTTAGTTTCAAATCAGAGGATCAGAGGAATGATGTCGTTCAGGAAGCACTTTTTTCAGTGAAACAGATAAGAAACGTAACCACCAGAATCTCTGTAATATAGATAATTTTCAAACATTATCCGGATGAGGTTCAGGAGAGTCTCAATTCAAGATGATTAGTAATCGTAACTATGAATTCAGATGCGTTCCACTCAGTGGTTTTTCCTAACAGGTACAAGACACTAAATTCGTATTTTGATTCATCTTTGCTAAAGTCTGAATTTAGGTTATACCGGCTTTTGAATACTAGTGATGCAAAATATAATGTAATACAACTTAGTTTTAATGATTTAAGCCATTTCAACTTAAAACACATCTTATCTTCTGAATGCTCCATAAATTATAATAAGATGAATATGCAATTCAAGTACGAAATTATTAGTAAACATGTATTTTAATGCCTTTTTAATCCAAGCCCGTTATAACTCGAAAATAATATTCTGGCAGGTCTCAAAGAAACGTATCGTACTGCAGTACAGGTGGCAAAAATTAGATAAAAGAGCATAAATATAGTTTTAGAAACATAATACACGAATTTATGTTTAAGCATAACCTAAGAAAACGTAATGTAAAAATTAATACTTTTTATTATAAACTTCATCATCAACTCCTTCCATTTAAAGGTTGTCAGCAGCGTTGGCTCGAGGGGTGTTCGAACTGTTCCCCCGGACAGGGCTCCAAAATTTGGGGGGTCGCAACCATTTCGGGTGAGAGTGTTTTGAAACGGGTAGGATAGTATAGCACAAAAAAAATTCGAGAACTGTGATTTTATTTTTATTTTACTTTATTTAATTTCATTGTGCTACTTGTTTATTTCTTCAATTATTACAAATTTTAGAAGCAAATTTTTATCATTAGAAAATTTAAAATATCAGTAGAATGATTATCTTGGTATATTTGACTAAGTACGCTATTTTTATGATAAATCAAACGCTAAATATGAATTTATTCTTACTACGTAATCATTAACTACTTCAAAAATACTCGCTAAAATTAAATTAATTTAAGGTTAAGTTAAATCAATTAGTACGCCGGTATGAAGCCACAAATGATAAGTTAAGTTGTTTCGAGACTTTAGCATTGGCATATCAGTGAAATTGATGATTCGCTATTGCTATTGTATGAATTCTGAAAATTAAAGTACTAATTATTAGAGCGCATCGACAATTTGGAACAGAGTCGGAACAGAATTTGTCGGTAACGAAAAGTACCCCATCATATGTTTGCAAGAATCTCCTTCATAATAAAATCTTTCATACGTCTACATTTTGTTGTTCTTATTTCTGTTCACAATGCTTTAACCTCTCCCCTTTTTTCATCTAGTATGATTTATTGAACTTTGATTTGCCCTTAGTTTCATTTCTCATAGAACGGATTGAGCACTTAATTCCACGTCTTAATTTAGATTTTGAAGACTCCAAAATTTGATCAGCTGGATATAGAAGCTCTATTTTTGGCACAAAATAAGACAGCAACGGAATTGTAAAGCACTCATGAGACATGGCTGATATTTCACGCTCTTTGTAATGTCCTCTCCACCAAATGTCTTGTCCTTTGGTAAGACTTCTAGAACTCGTTATATTTCTACATAATTTGAAAATGTTACATTGAAATTTTCAATACTACCGACGCCCCAAAAGATGAACAACAGACTTTCCGTAGCGTGTAGCTGCAATTTTACTATGGTGGAAAAAAACTGAGTGTCATTGGACACACTACCAAATATTGTTTCATATGATGTATTTCCGATATTGTCTTTACAATTACCAGATGAAGACCATAATACTAATACCGGCGTACCCAGACGACGTAGCTCAGTGGTAAAGCGTTGGCGTAGCATCGGGAGGTCGTGGGTTCGACCCCAGCGGCCCACCATCCTGCCTGAGGTTTTTCCACGGGTTTTCTTGTCATGTCAGGCAAATGCCGGGATGGCACCTTCAGCATAGGCTCTGGCCGATACTTTCCCGAATCCTTTCCCCTCCCCAATCACGGCATGCCTAATGGACATATATAAAATTCAATTCAACGAGATGAAGGGGACGACTGAAACAGCGTACACGGCAAAAGACTGAATGATCATATCTCATGCCTAAGAAAATTGATTCTCGGTGCACAGATAAGAATATTTTTCTCAATTATTTTAGGATACCGTTTTATCCGTGTACATACACAGTAAACAATAGCTGTGTAAATTCATCACAATGCGGTGTCCCAATGTGATTACCACAGTTTTGTGTTAAATCAACACAACACACGGTGTTGATTTCGGTACTGGGAGAAAAAGCATTAAGATTGCAGCGATATTTAAGCATGGGTTGCTCAATTAGAAGTTGGGCGTCTTACCGTCTGGACTAAATCGTCAGACAGAAAAAAAAACACACTAGATTCAAACCGTTTAGAGAATAAAAAAATATGTTGCTGAACCTCAAACACAAATAAAGCTACTCTCACGACTTACGCCATGATTTAATCACTTTTCCATATGTCGATTAGGGATCAGAATTCCCATTCGTTGAGAATATGTTCCGTTTCTATGAAAGCAAGCGCAGCATTTGACAAGTTGTCACGATAATAAGGGCGTAATGATGATCAAGTGTTTGACTGTTGACATCTTAATCGATTACTTGCATGTAAATGGAACATTCTCAATGAATGGTAACTCTTGTCCTCAATTTACAAATAGTAACCGATTAAACCACGCATGGCATAAGTTCTGCGAGACATTTAGTTTGTTTCAGCAACATATATTTGATCCTTTATACTGTTTGAATCTAGTGTAGTCGTTTAATTCAAGTGTTGTTTCATAAATAATGTTTGGATGTAGCGTTTTTCCTGGCCGGCAATTTAGCCAAGTTGGTAAGACGCTCGACATCTAACTGAGTAGCCCATGTTGAAATCTCATTGCAGCCGTAACTCTTTTCTACCATACCGAAATCAACACCGCATATTGTGTGAACACAGAAAATGGTAGTCACGCTGGGACACCGCATTGTGTTGAATTAACACAGCTATTTTTTACTGTGTACATAATTTTCTTCTCAACTATCTCTGTTCCTATGCAGCTACACATCCGTTTACACCACTTACAATATTAGCATCATCATAGCATTGATTTGGTATATTGAATTCATTAATCTCATTGTCATCATATAATTTGATTTTAGATTCTTCAAGTTTAAGCATTAGGTTTCTCGTTGATATTAGGCCTGCGCCAAGCAAAGAGCTTTCACATGACCATCTTTCATACAATATTCGCAACATCTTTTTATAGTTACCTCGAGTTCCATCCTTTAAAGCAGGGTCTTCCAAACTCCGGCCCCCGGGCCGGATCCGGCCCGCGCTGCGATTTTTACTGGGCCCGAAAAAGTCGAAAATTACAGTTACTATATTCTACATTGATCTAAAGGAAAACAATTTAAAGCACAAGAAGTAATTTTGTTCTTGAAGATTAGAGATATATACGTACGATTTTGTATTAAATTTCTTATTACGAAATATAACTTGCAAAATAATGACTATCCATAGCAATACAAGGATATCGGGTCAATAGTGGGCCAATAACGCAGATATCGATCATGGTTGCACATTTTGGATCATATTTATCAACATTGGCAAGTTAAGCCTTCAATATTTGGACATTCAATTTCATTCCTGAAACTTAAGGAATGTGGTGTATTTCAATCAGAAAATATTAAACTAAAATATGAAGTTTAGATATATATCACTTTCTGAAGAGAGCATTGTACTATATCGAGCGATGAACGCCGATATAGTTGGAAAGAGTGTCGTTTGTGTTAGAAAATGTCTATGCAATTGAAAAATAACAGATAGTACGAATATAACTTCTACATTCTCTTTTCCTAAACTGATTCTGTACTAAAATACAGTCTATATCACTACATTCTTTGTTTGAGTTTAAGGAGTATATATTCAACATGTTATTCTGGACGAACATCTCCGTAGTGTAGTGGCTAAAACAACGAACTACAACGCACAAGGTTTCGAATTCAGTCTCAGACAAGTCTGAACTTTTTCACCTGTACAATCATGACGAAAGAATAGAACGCGTAATTGAAAAGACAGTTGTAATCAACGTCACATTCTGTTCTAAAACTACTGTAAAATATACGTATTAAGTTTTTTTTTTAAATAAAAGCAATAATATCTCTCAGTGAAAGATGGTATTTTCCAATTTCCAATAGCGATCAATATCGATCTCCGGGGCCGTGGTTGTTCAATGGTAGACTGCTCACTTCTGGTGCCTCGTCAGTTCGATCCCTGGTCGTGCCATGTGGGTTTTGTGGTGGACAAACACCCTGTGCGTGGGTTTTCTCGGGGTTCTCCCATTTCCTACCACTTTCTTCATTCAAACAATTCTGCCTTCATCATCCATCCGGCCTGTGCTGAAATTGCTTAAAGGTCTTAAACATTCATTTCAATTCAATTCAGTATAAATCTCCAATCCGATCGCCATCGGTAAAAATCTTTCCCACGCGCTATTGATAGATATCAGCTAACAACATCGATCGAAATCGCAAATCATGTGTTATTGATATCGCCCGACATTGATGTGCTATTGGAGATACAACTTTTGAGTTGACTTTTTATAATGTCGCCTAATCCGTCTTCCTGTTGAGCCAATTTGGCCCGCTGTCAAAATAGGTTGGAGACCACTGATCTAAAGTAAATACCATTCGTCATGCATAATTTAATATCATCTGCAACACCTTCTAGAACCACTTCTGCCATGATTTTAATAATTTCATTCCTTAGTTTAATAGAAATAAAGTACGTTGCGTTTTTTTCTGAATGATAGAAGTGCATTCGGCGAACGTTTTAACTTTTTCTCAAAGTGGTATATCAGTTTCGCAAATTAATTCCTTTTAGTGTATTCTTAAGGTCCACAGTGCATAACGTCTTTAGTTTTCAGTCCCCACGGAAAGTTAGTTCGTATATGTCTTCCTAGACTGAATAACTTCTGCTGCAAGTTTAATGTAGTAGGTCTAATATCGATTCTTTTCGAATATATTATTATTAACCATAGTTGATACAATACACGCAGAATCCCGAATTTCTTTCCCACCCCCTTTTTTTGCTTCAATATGTGATACCAATTTTTCGTACCTTGAAACCATATGAACTGCCTGAAGTGGATAGGGCACACATAGAAGTAGAAGCATTTTTCGCGCGCTGTTGCACATCATTGCTACCTCAATATGGTTCAACCATATTGATATATACATCATTTTAAAGCTTATGAAACATACAACAACTTTTATTTCGAACAGGGTTTTGATATTGTGAGATTGAAACAAGCTACACCGTAAAAAGTGTAAATATTCGAAGCAAAATATCCTTTTGCGATTTGGATCTAAATTACGGCAAAACTAATAACAATAGCGCAACACATATGATAACCATTTTTGTAGCCTGCCATCTCGAAATTATAACAAGAAAAGAATCATATCGCTATGTCTCTTAGTTACGGAGATATAATACAATTTCTGAAAGTCTGTAAATTTGTACTTCGGAGGGGATTGGAGGGGAAGCACAAGAGGGAGGGGCAGGGACGTTTGGGAAAATGCACCTCTAATTATGATGTAACAACTGGCCAAAATTCAGCTTTCTTCTAATTATTCCCAATATTTGCCCCTTTTGTTTCCTCTTTATTACGTGGGCTAAATGAAAGAACGTAAATGAACGGACGTAAATCGCGTAGGTCGTAAATCGACGACTACCAGTGTAATACAAGGAAGAAAGGAAATGAATGCACTTTACATTTCGTATTGTATACAGTTTCATGGAGTTCAGAAACTTGTTTCTAGGTTACTGATGATTTTTCATTTTAGGATGCTGATCGCTTTCCCCATTTTCTTAACACAAAAATTGTTAATAAACAAGAAGACCTTGAAACCTAAAATATTTCGGAAACAGGATAAGAATATAAATAAACTGTAGTAGCTAGACAGGTACAGCGAAACTTGTAATGTTATAATTGTTTCGAAAACTCACGTAGTGAATAAAAAAATTGAAACTTCACTTCAAAACGCAGTATAGAAATTATTTCTGAAGTTCCAGGAGTTGCATAGAACGTGGGTTTGGGTCTTAAATTACTAATAATTTGAATTTGATTTGATTTGTGACCTTTAGGCAACATTTGCTCAGCCTGAGATAGGGTAGAGAACAGAATGTGAGAAGGAAGTCTGTCACAGTTTAGTTTAAGATACCTTATCAGGATTTGCCAGGTATTGCAGTAAAAATCCTGGAAAAGCTTCACCAGGATGAGCGGCAAATGGTATCGTCCCCGGGACCTTTCGATTGCTAAGTCAACGCTATTGGATTGGACGCCTACGTCATATCTATTTGGTTTATGTGGTTTTTGAACAAGTATACTAATTATTCTCGAGTCTCTATAAAATAAACTATGGGTTTCATTTTCAATTTTGATTAGTGTGATTTTTTAAATCACAATTCTGATTAATAATTTTAATATGCAGTTTTCAAGGCTGATTTTATCGCAAATTGTACTGTGAGTTTCTGATCCCTCTATTTGAAGGATTTTACACTAAAATGCACTTATTATCTAATAGAATGTATTTTCCATAATGTAGCCAGTATGACTCCCAGATAGTTTATTATACTTGTATTAAATGTTTGGAGCTCATTTTGTTCTAATTTTTATTATCGTCTAGCATCTTTTCATATCACAACGTTACTTATTAAAAGCTATTCGCTTGCTTATGTGTCTCTAATTAGAAAAACTATATACATTCATATGTGTAATTCTTTGTTGTTTTTGGTTTTGCTAGGTCTTTCTCACAACATAAACAACAAATATCCAACAACATGGAAGACATTTGCCCTTACAACCTCTATCTTTATTCGCCATTGTTTATTACTGCAAGCTTGTGTGTGTGTGCAGTTGTGGTACTATTGCATAAATTTCGTACATTTAGAAACATTAAGTTCCACTGTGTATTTGTTCAGTTATGGAAAAGGTTTATAAGATCAGTGACACATGTGTGTTGCAGTGGTTATCAAATGGAACTGGAAACACATGCTCCTAGCTTGAATAAATATTTGAATGGAAACAATATTGACTCTGCTTTCCTAACAAGTCTTGATGTAGGAGGATCAGTATGTAGCTCACTAAACTCATATTATGAAACGAAGTCAGACTGTATTGTTTGTAGACCTCAAGTCCTGTCAATGTCAGAATTACACATCAAATCTTCGAAAGATCAGACTTCAGAACTAGTTGAAAATTTGAAACATTATATCGATAAGCGAATATTTGAGATTGTAAACGGTTTACACAATGATACCGTGGATACAACGCTTAGCAAAAAGAAATTTATAAATAGTATGTCGACTATTCAAAGCCAGGAATTTATATTGAAAAATGACAGTGAAATTGTTTTGCTGAAAAGCTGTCCAGCAGGTGTGAATGACGAATGTTTGCAGTCATCGGATACTGTTGTAGAAAGTGTAGAAATGGACAGAATCGCACCTGAAGACGAGAACTATTTTTCATTTACGGCTAAACGAAGTAACCTGCCCGATCATGATTCTTTAAAACGATGCGAGAACTTCCTAAATTTAGGGCATAGTTTTAGTAAAATAACTGAAAATAAAGCTACGATGACTGAACCTCAAACAGACGTACTGGGACTAGTAGAGTTTGTGCAAAACATACTAAGAACGAAACCAGAAAATGAAGAACAGCGTGATAACACATTATCTCCAGAGGAAAATTACCCAACGAAATCTACGGTAACCGATTTCGATGATCAAGTGAAAAGAATATACTCTGAAACTTCCTCTTTCTTATTAGAAGATGAACACCTTTCTTCTGTCAGTGACGATTCAGCGGTAAACGACGATACTGGGAGTGAAGTTGTTTCATCGGAGGAGTTCACCACAGAGACTGTAGAAGAGACTGAAAATATAGAACTAATGGGGGATGATTATTTTGATTATGCATATTACAGTCCGCTTTCTAAATTTATTCCGTTACCGCCATTGGTTGAATCTGGTGTATCAGATGTGTACCTAGCACTTAATTCTGATTCTGAGAACCATTCGGAAAGCTTGTACGACGCACATTCCCCTAAAGATGTTGAACTATCTGGTATTCGCTCCACAAATTCCATGGAAGTTTTGCAAACCGCATCTTTACATAGATGTGGAAGTATTTTGCATGAAGGATTCTTAGAAGATTCTAGGTTTGTATCCACGGATATTAAGAAAGACTCCAACGAATCTGATGACAACATCCAGCACAACATTGACAATAATACGTTCAAGGAATCCTCTGAGTCATCTAAGATTGAAAGTGCAGATTCAAAACAACGTTGCAATGAATTTGATACCAGAAGTGCGTGTAAGGTTGAAAACAATACGAGAGGTGCAGCTTCTGAATCAGCTTATATTGAATATTCATATTCTGAACAAGATCACAACAAGTTTCTTAGCAATAATACAATGCAAGTTGACGTTTGTATAAGCAAAGAAACATTTCAGTCAGTTGATTTTCAGTGTTCAAATTCCAAACTAAATCTCAACATAGCTGAAAATTTTACAAGTGAGGAATCATTTAAGACAACTACTTTTGATCAAGAGGATTTTAAACTGAACTTCAACGCCTTGTCTGTTAACACTATATGCAAGGTCAATAATAATGAGAGCGAAATATTGTCGGATTCATATGATTTTAATCTTGTAGAGTCGAAACAAGATAACGACGAGAATAATAAACATGAATCTACCAAGTTTGATGATAACAATGTGACCAACATAGAAAATTGTATAAACAAAAGATTTCTTGAGTGTTCCGATTTTAAACATTCCGATTCTGAGCAAGATCTTAACGAATATCAAAATAACAATAAAAGAGAATCTCAGAACAATGTAACCAAAGATAAACTAGAATCATCTCATTCTGACCACGATGATATGATACCAGATTTGAGCAAGGACAGCAGTCTCGACAATCCATATATAGAAACTAATAAATGTATTGAGATTTCCAAAAACACCAATTCAGACCGTATTGATACTAATCATGATTTGCGTGAATTTTGTGTCCATCCTGAAGATAATTGTGACCCTGTTAGATATAATATGGTAAAGTTAACTGAATCTGAAGAAAATATTGAACAGGAAATTAGAAAATATGATCACAAATGTATAGGCAATATCATCACCAATAAAGAAGTTCTGAACCAACCTGAATCAGAAAATAATTTTTGTGAACTTGATATTAACGAAATTTATGGAAGTTGTTTGTACAATATTGAAACTGATGAAAGTGATAAACCTTTAGAACAGCCTCTTTTTACTTTTAAAAAACTAAAACAAGATTTAAAGGAGTCGAATAATAAGGCATCACAAACCATCATATGTAGAGAGTTTCCAGATGTTGTGTCTGAATCAGCATCTAGTACAGTTAAACAGATTTCTAGATCAGATGACGAAACAAATCAAGTTGCAATAAATGAAGCGTTTGAAAATAAGACAAGTGTTATTCAAAATGCACGTAATGCATCGTTAAAGATTTATGATACGGATATTCGTGAATGTTATAATGAAATAGAGAGTGGAACACTTCCCCTTTTTGCGTTGCACAAAGTGGACGTGGCAAGTTTGGTAACAGAAGGAAAGGTAATCGAGGAAAACGAAAGTCAGATTAGCATGTTTGATAAGTTGCTAATGGAAAGCTCTTCAGAAGAATTGGAAGAGGAGAGTGACATACAATCGGCCAGTGAAAAGGAAGATGAATCTCAAATTAGTACAATAACGCTAAATTCGTCACCTGGAGGGAAAATTAAAGAAGTTTATGCAGAAATGGACGAAACAAAACTTTTGTACATGCAAGAAAGCGTAGAGGCAGTTAAGAATAAAAGAAAGAGGCATGATGTAGGTATTGAGGAAGGAAACAAACAAAACATGGCATCGACTTTTCCCAGTGAGTATTCAGAAGTCTCTTCCACAACGTTTGTGGGTGGGGAGACAGAAAGTTCTACAGACCATTCCTTTAATAAAGAAAGCATCACGTGTTCTTCAAGTGATCTAAACAGTTACGCAAGCACAGTTAGAAAACGGAAGAAAACTATAAACAAATCTTCTGTATTGGAAACAAATTCATCATATGATTCTTCTGTCGATGAAACTACCGATCGTAATACAGTTGTAAATAATATTTCCGAAGGCGATACTAACTCCACCATAAAGACTTTGACAACAGATTCTTCGGTTGAAAGTTTCCTACTTTATGAAAGCAAGACTCAAGCAGAAAGTGGAGTGCCTTCGGATTATTCATACACTGAAATTATTAGAGCAAAAGACGCTTCTTTCAGTGAAGATATGGTAGACAAAACAATAACATCAACACTTCCTGAAGATAAAGCATTAGCACAAAATAAAGATTTCATTACTGGTGGTATGGAAGTTGGAACAAACTTACTGGAAACTAGCAAACACATGAACACAATGTCCGACTCCTTGGAAGCAAAGCAGGTGTTACAAGAAGTCGAAATGACATCAACAGAACACTCTAGAGAAAATTCATCTTCTTGTACTACAGAATTCACATCTGGTGAATCCATGCTGACAAAAGCTTTTGTAATGCACAAATCAGAAATTAATTCAGTCAAAACAGATGAGTTAGACAAATCCTTAATTACGGAGACGAAACCAGAAATTGATTCAGGTATTAAATGCATTGAAATATGTTCTTCAAAATCACGATTAGAATCTTTCATCGACGGGATTGAAAATGAAACACAACAAAAATCCTCGGCGATGTTTACATTGGATGAGTCTTCTCAGAAAGCTATTGTAGGCGAAGAAAATCGTAACGACGTTCACGATATTGAAAGAAGCATTGATGTAGCTGCATATCCCTTGGATGAGTTGGATAATGCAATTACAAGAGGATTCTGGAGAACAGGAGCAAGTTTATCAGATTATTTATCCACTGAGAATACTACAGGACCGAAAGTAAAAGTAACTGATAGTTTAGAAGCTATACAAGGATCTGTTGAAGAACTTTCACGTGGTGAGGGCATAATAAACTGTCCTTCGCAAAACACTTGGGGTATCAAGGAATGTGAGGCAATACAAGCTCACATAACTGAGGAAGTAACACCACTACCGAAGGAGTCTTCCTTGTCACAGACAAGAGTAAATGAAATATTTATGCCTGACTCTCTCAAAGATAAAGACTTCCGGGATTCCAGCGTCCCCAAAACAAAATCTACAGTGAGCGAGTCTTTTACAGGTGGCATTGGTGAATCAGCTGAATGTTATTGCCTGCTTAAAAATGTTTATTCGATGACTTATTCTTCATCAGAAAGAGACGAAAGTGATCACAGTGGTTCAAAGTGTACCAGCAACAATCTTAAATTGATTTATAATTCGCAAAGTTTGGTGGATTTGGGAGAGAACTCCGACGATGTTTTACATAGGTCAATACATCAATGTAATCCTGAAGTGTCACCTCCTGGTATATTTACACACAAACATGTCCTATATACTTCTAGTACAACAGATACACTGAGTGATGCGATTATTTCAGACCCTGAGGCACTGGAAACACTTTCTTCTACCGAACCACGATCATGTTCTGAAACGTTTGAACTTGCTCTGAAGGAAGAATTGCTACAGTCCGTAGTATTTGATACCAAAGACCATATGAAACAAAAGGAAGACATTACTGTAAGTTCACGAATACCATCCTTGGGTCAGTGCTGCATCAATGGAAAATCTTTAAAGACAAGCAAGCTATGGAAAAGTGACTGCCCAAAGCGATCCGTAAGCGAGGACAATGCTAAAAGTATAACGATACTACAAGAGAAAAAACAGAAAGGTTCAGACTGTTTCAAAAATTTTCCAGATTCTTTTATGAAATCCGAAATCACAGTTAGTCTCACCGATCAAGAGGAGTTTTACGTACCATGCAACTCATCTATAGAAGTCATTCCAGATGAAGATGTATCACTGAAAATTACTGATTTCAGTGAAGATTCCTATAACTCATTTGCAAGTAGAATATCATTATCAAGTACATACCTAGAAACTGAAACACCTAGCGCATCAGCCATGATGCCTTCCTTGCAACTATTTGTCAATGGACAGCAAAATACTTCCGACAGGAAAGAACTGGAAGAAAGTAGAAAAATGACTGCTGAACTTTCAATTGTAACGACTAAAGCTTCCGAACTCTCGAATTCTCTTACGAGCAATTCTGTAGGGTATGAAGAAAGCACCCTACTCGATAGAGCAAATGCTGCCAGATATTTTGTAACAGCTGGTGGAGATTTTTTAGACGATCAAGGTAGCCCAGATGCATTGTCTTTGCATGCTGTCTCTAATCATTTATCCTTACTAGCAGAAGCAGAACGTCGTCAAGGTCAAATACTACAAGCTGCTTCCAATGATGTGCTACAGAACGACTCTTACACAACGTTGAATTTGGCCAGCTCAACTGAATTACTGAATAAGATTTCCGACGATAGTAGCATTAAAAGTTCCAAAACTGAAGGTATGTTTCTTGCTACGCGAAGAAAGTTGAAACATCACAAACCAGAAAGTAAGTTTCTTTTGACGGCAATGAGAAATTTATCCTTAGCTGCATCGAATGAATTCCAAAACTTCCTTATCTTAAACAATCTGTTGTCTGTTTTTGCATCTCGAAGCGAGACTTCCTTCAGTATGAAAGGGTCCAAATCAGATTCTTCCCTCTTTCCCTTAAAAGTTAAAAAGATAACAAACAAAACGTTTCTGATTACATTTGAAGAAACTTCTTCCTTGTGTTTAATGAATAAGAAAATTATAGATCATATTTGTAAAGAACAGGAATCTCGACCAGCTGTTCCCAAGAAGCTTTTTGTGGACAAGACAACTAAGACCGATGATGAATTGATTGTTAATACTAGTGATGCTCAGATATCTACAGACAAACAATTAGAAATAAGAATAGAAAGTACTGTCTCTGATAAATCTACAATGACAGATGTTGAGAATTTATCAGAAACGAAAATAAAGAAAATAAATTCAAATCAAAGAATAACAACTGATACCAAAGAATACTTGGAAGACACAGAAGTATCTTCTACTGGTTGTATCGCTGCTAGAGAAACTAATATGTCATCGTTATATGAAACGTCTTGCGGAATCTCAACAATGGTATTTGAAGATGAAACCTCGCAGATAAATCAACAAAAAGAAACATTTAC
>JAGDQP010046081.1:0-15416 GCA_022664845.1 Lepisma saccharinum
CGTATGGAGAATATCATAGAATAATGTGATTATCTACCTAACAATTAAAATAGCCTCGCTTGATTCGATTAACACTGACTAGATGGCAATGTATTGACTCAATGAAGTGCTGGAAAGTAGTTGGCGACTCACAGTTCTATTCGAACTGCAGCGAACATGGAGTTCCCTCAAATTATGTGGATTTGCCGGCCAAGGAAGAAGGTGTATCAATCACGAATCACAGCAGCGACATTGCACGGAGCTTTGTACTTCTGGTAAATATCATCCCAGAAGGGAACAAAGTTTATGTGTACGGATGCACATTCTTAGGGACGATCGAAAGCAATGATTGGCGTCTAATCTCTCATCCAGTAGTAGAAAGGTCTCAGGTCACACCAGAAAATCATCCCTCACATATTAACACTACCACTACCGACCTGTGTTTAACCGACAAGCATATCTAAGTGTTAGGTTTGATTGGTGTCACGTTGTATCCGTCACCGTAAAACAACTGTATATGAACTAGAAGCCTCGATTCGCAGAACAGGCAAACTTTTTCTCCACTCTTGTACTGGTAAACGACGATATTCGCCTGTGAATGTGAGCCATGGCTCGCGATGCATCTTGACAATATTAGCGTCTTCACAAAGCGTCTACGCCAGAGGCGCATGCATAACAGTGCTCGCTCCATTATAATGTCCCACAGGTTTCTGCGCTCCACTGGCCATTAGTGATGTCAACTGTCTCGCGTCGATTGCCTCTATGAACGCAACATTTTCATCTGGGATCAATGGCTTGTGGAGCTCGACAGCTTTGACGTCTGGTTAGTAAGTGTGCTTGCGGTCCATTGTTTGTACAAGATCACTACGACAGCTTGAGAACAGCCAGAGATGCTGTCACCTTTGGCAAAGTCGCCTGATTTTATGAGTAATTTATGACCTCTGTGCCCGTCAAATCGTTTTCTCTGCCCATTTGGAACGCGTTCTACACTGCGAGATAATTGTTACATATGGTCTCGTGATATAGTCGTTTTATCAACAGTGATAATTGTACTCTGACGTGGCAAGGTGAACTGATTTTGAATCCAGAAGCTATTCTGATATGTCTGTGCCTGTTACTATGCTCGTAGGAATGATCCTAGTCTCAATTCAGGATACCATGCCAGCATTCGCCTAGTATGACTGAGAATACCTATCAGAATGGCAGGTCCCGAGAGTCTGAACCCGGGTATTCCGGATTACCTTAATTCTTGAGTACTAATTACCTTAACTTGCAAGCACAATAATTAAACACAATTTTCTTAAAAACGCGTAGGATTTTAAGGCTTTTATTAACATAATCAACGATATTATGAGCTGCTAAAAATGAAATCCACGAGCAACGAACTACTTCGTTCGTTGAAGGACCATGGAGCATCTCACTTCTAGCTTTCGCATTGAAAAATTATATAAACACAGGCTTCATTAAATCGTAATGAATTCCAAACAAAGGTATTTAATATCCTGTTTCCCGTGAAGCTACCTGGCGACTACTATTTCGTGAATTACTGATGGCATTTCCAATTACAAGCACAGACTGAACATTGATTTTTCTTTAGACCCATCTATTGTTACAGAACGAAATTAATTCTTCAGTGACTCTTAATTAATCCATTGTATGCCGAATCAAACAAACCATTAGGATCACTAATAGCAAAAAAGGTTTAAATTATATTTTCAAAAAAGAAAATGAAATAGTTGAAACCGAAAGGGAAAGCACAAGACAAACATTAAATGTCATTTATAATTGACCATACCTGCATAGACTCATTCCTCGTAATCCCGCTCGCTAGAATTTTTAAACTAAATAATAATTAACGACACTCTACATTTTAGTCTACAAAACATCTACAGATTTCTCAGAATTGTTTATTCCGCAAGAGACACTGAAACGATTGTTGAAATTAAGCTCCAAAAATAGCCTACAGTAATTCTAGTTTCAGTGTCTAAATGTTTCACGAACAAAATGTGAATAACACAATCATGCATGATACAGAATTCAAATTGAGCTATGATTTCAAGACGTGTGGACAAAGAAAATAACCTTTTCTGCTTCTTAATTCCTTGTCTTGGATTACCTCGAACATTTATAGTAATCTTGTGATACAATTTCCCCTCCCACGACTGCATTTTGCTCTCAATTTAATTTCGCCTAACATTCATTCTCACCCTTCAAGTTGCAACTTGACTCTTATCCTTTCTGATCGTATCAGGAAATGTAGAAAGTCAAGTCTGTCCTCATGAAGATGAACAAGAACGGAATTCATGCATTTCCAAATGAGAAGTGCTTTCCTTGAGAGGTTGAGACTTTAAGTGCATGACAGACGGATGACAGGCTAAAAATGAACAAATGTCCGGTTAGCTACTACAAAACGAAACATTTTAAGACGAAAACATCAAAAAATGATCAATTCTTATTCTGTTGAACTGCCTTGTATGTGTAATGCGGCAGCAAAACTCTAAACAATGTATAAGGTTCAAAACTGATCACAGAGTTTCTAGTGAATAATCATCCATTTCAATGAAAGTCTACAAAAACTGTGTCACTTTCGAGAAATCTACTTCTTTTCAGCGAACCTCTCCCCGCAAAAAAAAAATCAATTTAATTTTTTTTTTGTCTGTACGTGCCGGATTACCGAAAATGCCGGACTATCGGGCGATACCTCTTACTACTGGTATAGGCTAAGCCGCACGGCGAAAACAATGAACTGAACCTGTGTGTGGTGACAGCCGATTAAAGTCCGAACGCTTCCAATTGATTCCGAACAATGCTGATTGCGTCTAACAGAAGCAGACGCGTAGTGGACACTTCCGAGTGGTTCCGAACCGCGCCAAGCGCTTTCAACTGTCGTTCACAAGCGTTTACAGGAGGGGGGGACGGGATGGTGCCGGACAATTGAGCGTTCCGGACTGTTGGATGCCGGTCTATCGGACTTCTACTGTATTAAAAAAACTGATTTCAGATTTGGAGATTCATCGACCTCAAGGTATCTGGTCATTTTCAATCTAGTAACACTGAAAGTGGAAAATCCTTTCCATTTGGTTAGCTTTCTCCACTTTAAGAATTCACACTGATTTTACTGCACGTACGTTGTATTTTACACTATAAACTCCACGGCTCGAAATATTTTATCCTGACCTAGACATCAGTTTTGAAAACCAGGCGTTACAATAGTACAAAATAATATTTGATGCTTAGACCTATAAGTTTTGACTTAAATTATAGTTACTGGTGTAAAAAGTACAAGCTTTCATTACTGTATAAGCTATCCCTCGAAGGTTACAGCAAGCAATATAAGTGAAGTTTTACAAAGCACACAGCACACGGCTGTTCTGTAACTCGCGGGTTGAGTCTGGGTATACAAGGGATGTAAACAGACAACAATTGTATGTAACTCAACGAAATTAAATGTATTTGAGGTTCAAGGTAAACTGGAAAATCTAAATTTCATTTCAAATTTATTTCAGTTTGTTGATAATCCATGCAAGTACTTAAAAATCAGAACTTCTGGTAGGTGAAAACTGGGAATACTAACAAACAAACAAACAAAAAAAAAGTAGGTACCAAACTCGTTTTTTCAGTCGCCATGGCGACCTGGATTTTTCTACCCCTGCTATAAACTAATTTCTGGTTCCTTTAAGTATATAACTATGAACTCTAAATTTAAAAAAAAAATATTCATCAACCTTCAGTCACAAAAGCAGCTTCAGTCAAAGCTCTTTATTATTAATAATAATACACTTAAATTATCGTCAAAGTGGATTCCTTTTGAACTAATGCACTTGCCCTAGCGTTCTTTTCATTGGTGAAAACACTTTACAGGTTTTTGTTGATGGTTAATAGTTGTTGTTTTTTTGTTTGTCTTTTTTAATTTTTAATTTATTTTATGGCCTTTAGGAGGCTAATAGTTGTCTCCTCGTATTCAGAATTTCTTGCGTACTTTCAATCTTGAAGGCTCGAAGGTCCCGGGGTCGAGTCCCGGCAGGGGCATGGGTGTGGATTTTAACAGCTAAAAACGAATCATGACGCGCCGAAGTCCAAAGTTACTAGACTGGCCCATATAAAAATTAAGTTTGCGAAAAGTTTTATAAGTCATGGATAAGGTCTGCTGCAGTACAATTGACCTCTGAATAGAATGAGATGACTACGGTGTGTGTGTGGGGAGGGCAACTGTTGTGACAATCAAAAGTGACTGAACAGATTTGTCATCCTCGTTACTAAAAATATATCAGCCATATTGTCTCCAATAATGTTTACCCTTCTTATTGAATAACGTTATTCATTAGCGTAGACGAAATAATACTGTGTGATTGTTGACTCTTCGCACCGGTACTCTCAGGGTTTAAACAATTCATTCATCATTCATTAGCACGTGGCTAGCTGGTACAAAAATAACATATGGGTCTTCTACAGTCAGAATTTATGTTTACAAAGACTACAAACGAAGTAAAAGAACAAGTAACACAAAAACTAAATCAACGTTAATTATATATACTAAATTACTCCAATATATCACTTCCGATGCTCATTTTACATGCATATTTACTAAAATTCTTAAAAGAGAACTCAATAAATCACCACGGTATTCTCGATCCATTTTAAAGGCACTAAATCAAATGTAATTCCAGATTAATTTACAACCAGGATATGATATACTGTTCTCAATTTTACACCCTATCCTTAGCGACATAACTGACATTTCGACATGCTACTTTTAATGGACAAAGTGAAATAATACTCACTGAATATTACAAAGCATAGAACTATTACTAACAGTATCTGAATAAAATCAATCAATGCTAGAGTATCGAACCAGACTATCAATAACAGTTATATTTACTGAGAGACGGACGTCTTTTTTTTTTTTCAATTTGATACGAGAAAAAAAAGTTAAGCTTTATGACAAACATAATTTGTATGAAAATCGTACATCTATAGAACTATCCTGTCTTCGATCACATTAATTCGCAGAAGAATGGGGTTCTTAACAGTCAGTGTAGCAGGGTCAGTTCTCCCAGTAGTGAATCACGACGAGTTGGAAAATCAAACAAACAAATGATCCATAACAAGCCAACAAAAGTGTATTTCAAAATGTATTAAATATTATTAAAATAAAAATTAACAATTTCAGGTAAATGGAGATGCTCCCGAGGCTCTGAAAAAGACAAAGTGTCGTCCTATGTTATTTAAATGATTATATGACGAAAAAATAAAAAAAGAATTACCACATTAGAGGATGGGAAAGGCCTTGATTACAACCGGATGCCAAGTCTCTGGGCAATCAGAGCTGAAACTCGGTCACTTTGGTGGCCCAACCTGACTCGAAGACCCGGTCCTAAACTTGGCCCGACTGACCCAGTCTAGGAACTATAATGAACTGGCAATTTTCGGCGTCGTATTTTTCGTGCTCTGGGGTGATATCTCCGGGCTCGTTCACTTCTGGAAGAAACACTGTTCATACGACTTAATTCAAGGAAATAATTAAAAACTCTACTTTACACTCCGCGTCACAGGGTCGAAATAGGATCATTGGGTCCAAATAGGATTACCGGGTCCCAAGCATCGACTTAGTGACCCGGTCCAAAACTTGACCAGATTGACCTGTTAACCGCCCGTAACTACCGCTAGCAAAACAACCAGTACAAAAAAGGAAGATTCTCGGAATACAGGAACACTGGCAATCCGAAAATCTCCTAGCGGTAGGGGCAGCCCCCTCCCCGATTGAAAACAAGAAAGATGTTCGAAAGGTGCCCAATTCAATCTAAACAGAGACACTTAAGAGGCAAGGGTGGAATGAGTCATTAAATAAAAACAAAAAAACTTAAAAATTTAACACCTTACACAAAATCGTATTTTTCTTCAATATCAAGTGAGCAACTAATCATAGCTAAGAAGCTGTACGACATCTAGAACGTTAGTCTCCGCTTGAAGAGTGCTAATATAGAATAATGGTCGGTAAACCGTTCATTTATTGTATAAGAAAATTGACGCAATCTTGAATTAAACCAGTCACAAGTTTTAATAAGGGAGTATCTTTCTAAATAGACAAAATTATTTTCAAAAATTCCCTATTTTAATTTCACTTTCTCAATTTGTAACGCAGACTAGCGCCTCAATTAAAACAGGAAGAACCAGGGTGGCTCAACAGTAGAGTGCTCAGTGCTCACCTCTTATGTATAGGATCCTCAGCTCGATCATGGGTCGTGCCATGTGGGCTTTGTGAAGAAGCAACATCGTGTGCGTTGGTTTTCTCGGGGTGTTCCCCTTTCCTCCCACCAACCGTCCCATCATCATCCACCCGGCCTTAATCAAAGTTGCGGAAAAGACTTTAAAAATTAAACTCGAAAGGAAGAATCTAATGTCCGATTTTAGTTAAGTGACCTCGGTTTGTTAAGTGTTGTGAATCTGAAGCTGGCAGGTACTTCTAATTTAGTTAGCTTTCACGTTTTGACGAATTCATACGAGCACCTCAATCCTAAAATCATTTCAGACTTGAGTTCAATGACCTAGATTTAGAAAGCCCTTTTAAGAGTCAGTTCTACAATCGACCGCTAAATTTCTAGTCAGCGCTAAGTTGAGGCCAACTCTCATTTTGCGTACTCTCATTGGTCAAATTCAGACTTAGCCTCAAATTAGCGCTCACTAGAAGTTTAGCGGTCAATTGTAGAACTGACCCTTAATCTGGTCAATCTAAAACTCGAAAGTCCTTTTTATTTGGTTAGGTTTCTCCATTTAAAGAATTCTCGTTAGTATCGTAAAGTGAGGCTACTTTGGCCCGGTTTTGATCCCTATGTGTAGTTGAGAACATAACTACAATCGTCTTCATTGCTGTGTTGTTACACATGTATGTTGTTATTGTATGAAACCAGTCCAAAACTAAAATCGGGTCACTTTTGATGACCTGGTCTGAAACTTGACCCGATCTTGACCAAACTCACTGTGACCGATGAACAAATCTTGACCCAATTGACCCGGTGGTCCTGTCCTGTCTCTATCTGACCTGGACATGTTCCTGTGGCTCAAATCCATCAATTTGTCATTTGTGAAGTTGTCAAAATCTTTCAGATTAGCATTTCCGAGACCGGAGGGAGTCATTTACACTCTTCCGGGGGTATTTTTTTTTCCGGCAATATGAGACTATTTCCATATATTATTACTACTGTTAGGAATTTTTCGGCGTCACATTTTTTGTGCTCTGGAGGTTAAACTCCCCTTTTCCCCTGAAAGAAAAAATGTTCAAACGCAACAGTACGAGGGGCATTCAGAAAGTAATTCCTCCAAGCCCATTAATTGGCCAATAGCACTGCAAACATTCTGAAGTGTTTATCATTCATGCACTGATGTTTAAGCTATAGAATGTCACTTGTTTCACCTTCCTATCTCTTCTCGTTCCAGAGTAATGGAGCAATCCATGGCATCCAGTCGTGACGTACGGTTGAAACTGCGGGCTGTCATTGAATTTCTGACTGCGGAAGGTTGTGCGCCCAGCAACATTCATCGCCGTATGATTGGAGTTTACGGGGATACCTGTGTTGACGTCAGCACTGAGCGGAGGTGGGCAAGGACTGTGAAATACCAAATTACAGCCGCATCAAATCTCCATGATCAGCACCGAAGTGGACGGCCTGCAACGTCTCTGATGACGATCATCAACATCAGGTGGACGAGTTGATTCGGAGCAATCGAAGGATCAAGCAACACGAGATCGCAACAACGCTCGCCATTTCCATTGGTTCAGTGAACCACATCATTAGGGACCTTCTGGGTTACAAGAAGATGTGCGCTTATTGGGGTACTACGGCAACTGACGCCTGGCATGAAAGAGTCGAGGAAGAGAATCTATCAGCAGCTGCTCCTGCGATATGAACAGGAAGGTGATGACTTTCTTCGCAGAATTGTTACTGGCGACGAGTCGTGGACACACCATTACGACCCGGAAACGAAGCGTCAGTCGATGGAGTGCCGCCACACTTCCTCTCCTCCGCCAAAAAAATTCAAAGTTGTCCCACCTGCTGGCAAAGTGTTGTTGACAATCTTTTGGGATTAGGATGGGGTATATTGAATTTCTGCGAAACGGTCAGACAATAAACTCAGATCGCTACGTTGACACCCTAAAGTGACTGCGGGCCAGATTGCAACGTACTCGCAAAGATAAACAGGCAATTCTGCACCACGACAATGCTCGTCCGCACACCAGCCACAAAACCCAGGAAGCACTGCATCGCCTGAGGTTCACGGAAATTCTGCCTCATCCTGCCGGATAGTCCGGATCTTGCGCCCTGCGACTTTTGGGTCTTCCCCAAGCTTAAGGATCACCTTAAGGGCCAACGTTACAGTTGTGACGCGGAGGTGGAAGCAGCAGTTCGGCAATGGTGTCGCCAGCAGCCACCACAATTCTTCACCGACGGCATGAAAAACCTTGTTTCGCGTTGGCGCAAGTGTGTTGCCCGTAATGGGAGCTATGATGAAAAATGATGCCAACATTTGTAGCTGACATTGCAAGATTTCCACTGATAACTGTATCGGTGCTATCTGTCAAACACAATAAAGGTATCACCTTGGAGGCATTACTTGCTGAATCGCCCTCGTACATGAGAAGGAAAAAAATTAAATCCACCGAGCCCCAACCAACCATAGACCCGGTGATCCGTTTCAGCTCTGTATAGCACAATGTCAATAATGGTAGGGTGCTGTAAACAATAACAGACAAATAAATAAATATAATTTCAAATTATTTCGTAAGATTTTTAGTTTTAATATATTTTCCAAGTGGTTTCTTTACTTCAAGATTTCCATCCATAGGAAAATAAACCGATTTTAATTTTATAGTTCCCAATTGTGAGATATCTTTAATATACAAGATGGTAAAAGTTTTGGAAGTCGTAAAATATGTCCAAACAAATTAAAGAAATGCCACTTGAAAAGTGTCATTATCATCTCAAGTTTTCGATGCAATTTCCACCCAACAAAAAAAAAAAAATCATAAACAACATAGAGGTGGTAGATAAGTAAGACACATGAGCAATGGTATTAATCTTCATAAATTAAAGTCTTATTATTGCAAAATGTTTATTTAAACTGAATTTTATTGATATTAAGACCTTAATTCAAAGTAACAGTAAGTTCCAAGATAGGAACGGAAAAGACCGCTATTATTGGAGCAAAAGACCAACATCTTGATAACTTGGTACTATTTCACGGAGACGAAATTAACCTCGTGATGTGAATCATTACTGAAATATCGCAGTAGGTTATCATTACAATCTAGAGAAGTTCCTTCATATCCGATTGTCACTTGTGAGATGATTTTCCATTTCCTTATCTCAGAAACGGTCCTCAGTCTCCTGCCACAGATATCTGAAGACTAATACGCAACGGCAAGAAGCAGGATTAGTATATAGATTACGGTGGAAAAGATTTTTTTTCATTTTCCTGCTTTTCTTCTTTCGCATCTGAAGATATAGTAGAAATTAATCTGGACGATAATATAAAAAAAACTTCACAGCCTATAATCTGCGTGGTGCTTAAACAGCAACTACCAATAGTCTTCAATCTATTCTAGTATTAGCTTCTACACTCAAACGCTTTCAGGTTATTCTTCCCTACAACTACAAAGTAAATACGTATACACACAGAGAGACAGGATAACGCATCTTCAAATAGTTAGGTACTCCCCCGTGCAGAGGTCACCACTGCGACCTGAACTTTAGGTGCTGCTACATAATGGGTGCAGTGGTGCCCTCTGCACGGGGGAGTACCTAACTATTTGAGCATGCGTTAGTAAGTCTTCAGAACACATTGCAGGTAAACTGCTCTTATCCTCTCTCTCTGTATACGTATTTACTTTGTGCTACAACGTACGAATAATGTGGATACGTGGAAAGCAATAGAAGTAATGCGTGGATATCACATGTATTGTCCAATGAAAGATTGAGTTATGGGAAGGGAAAGGTTGCTGATGCATAAATGCAGAGCGTCGTTCGTGACGAGAACTTCCTGCCTGTGATAGATTGGTTAAATCTGACACGTGGAATATTTTTCTGGGAAGGTTTTAATGTCTAATATGTCTAACGACCCACTTACAAGATAGCGAACACATTAGTCACCTACTCCAAACTGTAGCCCCTCCACACTACTCCACATTTGTGTAATACGATCCTTCATTTTTTTGGTTTGTGAACTACCAGGATATACTGGAACTTTTGAATTACCCTGTATATTAATAGAGAACTGCACGTATACAATACCGAACAGATGGATGAATGAAATTAAATATAGGGTGTCCCTGAAATAATGGTGTAAACTTCGGGAGGTGATTATTTACATCAAACGAATAAAAAAGTTCCTTGATTAGTTTCGGAGTTACATGAGCTCAAAGTTAAGGCGGCATCGTCATAAATGATGTCATATCTCGACAACCAATGGGATAAGCGGTATAGGCTTAGGAAATCAAACTAGAATTAGTACCCAATGCATCTATTTAAGTTACATTTATGATAGGCGAGTACAGCTTAGAGGTTATTTCTATGCTTGCTCTATTAAACCATTTAATTCCATGGCAATTAAATTCTTAGGTTGCGAAACCTGTCTAAGCGGCATTCCTTCAATTATAGACATTGCTTAAATTGATGTATCGGGTACTACTTCCAGAGTGATTTGCTAACCGCTTACGTCATTACGTGCCGAGCTATGACGTCACTTGTTACGATGCCGCCGTAACTTTCAGCGCTTGTCTCTCCGAAACTAATCAGATTTCGGAATTTCTTCACAACACCATTTTTTCTTGCTTCGATGTAAGTAATCACCTCCCGAAGTTTGAATCATTTGTTCGGGGGCATCCTGTATAATGTATGTCAAAATTATAATGGTTTAGGAAACCAAATATAGCTTACAGAATGAGCTTGTAAATTTCAAAACTGGGGGTAAAGAAATACTTTAGGAGACTGTATGTAGATTAATAATACTTGAATTTTGCTTCGTCTCTTTTTATATTAATTGAAGCAAATAACAACTGAAAAGTGATATAAACTATTTTCTTTTATAGCCTTTAACCATACTGCGTCTTAGTGTGAGCTTCTACTTACTTACACAGGCCTATCTTGTATTTCATTTCCATCTAATGTAGTTTCCATGTGTGCGTACACTTCGAGGATATTGAGTTACTGGCAAACTTTGTATTTTGGGCCAGTGGGCGGGAAGTAGCTCCCTATTTTCAAACAGTTGTTGCTCCTAAATTATTGAGGGCAGAACCTTAATATTTGGTACACATATGGTTTAATGAATGCAATTACCTTCCCTAAAGCTGCAACTCGATGTGAGCTCCAGAATTATCTACACACTTTCTTAAACAAACAGATATGTCTTCTATGACATTCATAAAGAACTAAGCAGGCACACCGTTTATGACCACGGATCTTCGTCTCAAGTTCATCAAGAGTTTGAAGTTTACTGCGATACACTTCTTCCTTAGCCCCATATCCAGCACAAAGTCCAGACCTCACCCCATGTGATGAGTGTTGTCGACTCATCTCGATTCCATTAGCTGTTAAGTTTCTAAAATACACAAGCAGCCATGCCCCAGCCGAGATTCAAACCCAAAGCCTTGGACACGCTGGCCTGATGCCTCACGTGTCAGGCCACACGGTTACCATGGTCGACTTCAGTTACTGGCGTTTTAGTATTCCTTGTGTATGCATTTGAAATGACAATAATGAAGATAAATGAAATTAATAATGTAATTGCAAATAACTATTAATCTGTAGGCAATTACGCTTTTAACAATTTTCAAAAACGTGACTAAAATAGCCCTGTTCTAAAAAAAAAGATTCGGCTCTTGAGGTTTTATGAACAAGTGTTGATCATGGAGTTAGAAGCACACTAAAGTCCACAAATATTACAAACTCCCAAAACTATATATATATATTTCTAATATTAGGCGTTTTGGGGGCAATCCCAACATTACGTTCTGGGGTACTTCCGACACCTTCATCAATAGTATATTTCTATACTTTTCTTCCAAAAAAAAAAATTGTGTGACACTATTTGTGTAAATTACAAAGATATTTTTCATACCAAACATGGTTCGTAACTACTCCTGAAAGACTTCGCAAGACTAGGAGCAAAGGAAATATAGCTTCAGCTGAAAAAGCATTTCACTTTTCCCGATACAAGTTGCGGGACAAGAGAAGAAAAAATAATCTGAGGGAAGTCAAACTTGGGCTTCCATCAGAAAAGAAACTGAGTTTAGCAGAGATTCTTTGGGGTTTGGACTAACAAATAGATTTAAGAAGCGGGGATACAGTTTCGAGTTTCGTTTTTGCCATCAGCCGACATCCAGATGGCTCTGTTACAAAGTCGAAATCTTACTTGCCTACGGTTTTCACCACTTGGTTCCTTGTCATCTTCCAGGAAGGGTCCACAAGAGTCATTTGTGGTTTGAAAGGACAGAAGAGATCTTGCAAGACATATAGCTTAGGGGCACTTCTCCCATCTCTTCCCTTCCCCCTGTCTCAAACAACTGACCGCCGAACTTAGGTCCAGTTTTGCTGCTTCTCGCTTTCCTCGCACTGGTTGAAAACAAAAACAAAAAACAAATGCATTGACTTACGAACCAGTGGCTTAGGTAAGGGGGGATATGGGGGATATATCCCCCGCCTTAACTCCACCTATATGAACTTGGAAGAGAGTATTTTCGCAAGAAATGGAAACATGTTTGGAAGCATATAATTGTTAGTTTTAAAGAAATTACTAAGTATGAGAAAACTGATATAAAAGTATAATTCATGATTTTAAAGAATTAGCCTAATTTGTGTTCGAAGAAATTGTCCAAATTTCTTTATCGAACAATGTCACAAGCTCAGATTGAAGGCATGTATTTCTAATTTCTTCCCTATTTTTATTCAATTGAATTAGAATTTCCCTACGATTAACCGTTATACAAAGTAATACCTCACTTAGAAGCTGTGAATAATGCCAAAGGCGCTGTTATCAAGTTTAAAAGAACCAAAGAAAACTGTCAGAAGGAAGACAAAACAAGTTGCAGTAAATCAGATCATGGAAGAACCTATGTAAATATCTACAAAAATGCAGAAAATGAGATCCAGTTACAGTATAAGACAAACTCTTTCAGGCATGTATTCAGATTTATATTTTAGGGTGTTTAGGAATTGGGGGGGGGGGTTCAAACAGGATCTGATTTTGCAATTGATAATAAGTACATAATCACGCCTAAAATTATGCTAAGAATACAAAGATACCGGACTTTGGGAGAACCCTCTGAACTCTTTCCCTGGATACGTCACACAGCTGTATGATAAATTAGTATGGGTCTAGAATATCCAATAGCTACAAAAATCAACTAGGTTACAAAACTGACAGTATGGTAACAAAAGTGTTACCTGAAGCTTCATTTTTTTTAAAATGAAGACACCGAAAACGAGAATTCCCTAAGTAAGAACAACTTAAATTTTCCTATAAAATATTCGACACTAATTGAAACTTTCTAAAGGGAAACTAATAAAAACAAAAAGTTCTATTCAAGCTATCAGCTTATCCCATAACTAATATCGTATTATTCAACGTGATTAAAAGAACGATAATATACCTACCGTTAGTCAGGAACATAGTCTCTATCGGATTCCACAACACTCTGCCATCTGTTAACCAGTTGTTGAATCTCCCGCTGAAAAAAGTCACCGGTTTTGGAGGCAAAGAACTGGGTCACTGATCGTAGCACGACGCCATCCTCAGTTTGCAGTGTTTTCCCGGAAAGGTAGTTTTGCAGGCTGTGAAAAAGACATTAGTCTGTTGGTGCAAGATCTGGTGAAAGCGCCGGGTAGGGGAGTTTCTCCCAGCTACATTTCTTGATCTTAGCACAGGTCCCTCTTGCCGTATGTGGGCGTGCGTTATCATTGTGGATGAGCACACCCTTGCGATTAACCAGAGCAGGACGTTTCTCCAACAATGCAGTCCGTAGGCGTTCAAACTGCTGACAGTAGATATCTGCATTGATGGTCTGGTTACGTGGCAAGAACTCAAAATGGATTATCCCACGGATATACCAACAAACCCTCAACATCACTTTGCAGGAGTGGTGATCCTGTTTTGGCACAGTCCCCCCCCCCCACCCACCTCTGCCGTTTCCGTTAAATATTATGGTAGAGGACCCACTTTTCACAATCTGGTTACCATCCTGTTAAGCAATGGCTCACGTCTGTGACGGGTGAGCAGGGAACTTCAGATATCAACTAGCTGCTGCTTCTGTTGAGGTGTTAGCGCGTGGGGTATCCGTTTTCAGAGTTTTGACATTCACTCAAAGTCCTGCAGATGACGATGAACGGTTGAATGGGTGACATGGAGTTCGCTGGTCAGTTCTTCAACAGTTAGCATTGCATTTGCCTCCACCTCCACCGCTGGTCGCAGGGTATCAACTCATTGTGCCATATGTCATATGCTACACCCACAATTTTGTTATTAAGTATTTTTTTTTTATCATTGATAACTTTTAAGTGAAGTCTATGTAAGATGAAAATGGCTTGACTCCATGTCATCCTTGGGCAGCACCCGCAGTTCGTTCAAGATGTCATCAGGCATCACATCACAGATCAACGCATTGTGTCGTATGATTGAATCATACAGAATGTCAGCTATTTTATTTCATCATTATTTTAGAATAACAGTGGAGCATCTCAACTGTGAGTTGATGTTATAATAAAATCAGTTTTCTGATAAAGGAGGCAAGTGCAAAGAAAGAAGGTAACTGGCAAGTGTACACATGTTTACGATTCTCGATTTGGTTCTCTACTTCGCCGCAGGGCGCACTAACTACCCTCGCTACGTTCTGGTGCACCTCAGGTCCATGAACTACTACTGAGGATCGTTTTCTTAAAGAGAGGTCTCATGCGGTATAATCCGGCATTCTGGAATGGTTTGTGGATCGATATATGGAAAGATACATCCAGTGTTTCTTTCAGAAGATTGCGTTCGGAGGGCTCGTGTAGGGCTCACGAAAATTATAAATAATGTATATTGACCCCACATTTTAGCACATTATTGATTATAAATAATGTGCTAAAATGTAAAGTTACAATAGTGTTACTTAACAATATATCGTACTTCCTTAGTTAACCTCCAAATAACATGCGCAATAATTATGGAATGTGCTATTATATATGTATTTCAGTATATGTATGTGTAATACAATTGTTGAGACTAATTCTTCCAGGGGCGCGGTTGAAAAACCCAGGTAAAGATAAGATAAAGATAAAATGAATTTTATGGGCGGTAACAGCACTATGGCTTACGCCAGTCCCGATACGGGGGAAGCCCCTTATCTTTGTCACGTCTAAACTTAGCTGTTATTTGGATAAAATACGAAAACTGAAACAGTAAAATCATAT
>JAGDQP010046082.1:0-15415 GCA_022664845.1 Lepisma saccharinum
ATAGTTTCAGCAAAAGAGAGAGAGAATCGGAAATGAGTGCTATATTTATATCATGATCCTTGCACGTGTAATTTTCGTTAAAATTCCGATTAAAGACACTACATCTCTTGTCTTTCACACAGGAAGTAACGTTAATACTACAGTAAAACCTCTGTTAACCGAAATACTTTTAACAGAAACGGCAAAACAAAAAATCGAAAAAGATAAAATTTGAAATGCTAACAGAAAAATATAGATTTTTCAAAAACCAGTAAACTTAGTTGTATAAGAAGTTGTCCAAGCGTAGAAGCATTTAAAACTCGATTAAAAATCTGTTATATACGTAATCTAAGTGTATTTTTTATCATTGCCTTCATTTTTTCACTTTAAAATTTGAAAAAAATACACATTTTTTTAACCGAAATTTTGGTTATCCGAAATGACCTCCGCCTTTATGTTTTTCCTTTATTTCGAATAACAGAGGTTTTACTGTAATTACCTATACATCATCTTACACACGATTGAGGATTTGATTGGTTGCCTATTTATCGTAGTATCAACGACAGAGTAGATAGCACATCCCTTTCTACCCCGTACCCCCTAAAAAACATGATGTAATCTTGCTATCAGCGGGTGGATAGGTTACAAAATTGTCACGAGTAGGTTACAGAACAATGTTATACTCACTGTAGTAAATATATAACATTGTCCGGTGGCCTACCTTTAACGATTTCACATGGAATGACCCGTAAAAACGAATCCGCTGATAGTGGGATCGCATTATCTGTTTTCTTACTTGTAGACTCACATTAAAAATTTTGCGGTTGTTGACAACATAGTTTAATGCATCCCCCTTCCCTTTACTTAAGGATGAAATGTAATGACATGCATTGTACAGTCGATCAAAGGCAGCAACATTTCTGCGTTCGTTAGGTGGGAAGTCCCTGGACTGAGTGAAGTGATGATTGTTCGCTAGTGATTTCCATCGGGTAGAGTTAGCGTCCTAAGAACAGGACCTACAGCTTGAAATTAATTCTGAAATATGATGTGAAATGTGTCCCCATCGGAAACCAAACCGGGATCCAAATTACGCAGTGAAATCACTGGGAGAGATTTTATATTGCTTTGTGATTGCTCCTGATGAAAATTAAGTAACCCACAAGGGCGTAGAAGACAGTTACTATTAGTGAATAGGTGTGACGAGGTTTCCCTGAAACACTGTAACACACCCATGTTATAATTAAATAGTACAGTGTCGTTATTTTATGAAAATTGGGTAAAAAAAATCTTAAAATCATGAAACTTGCTATACATATAGTATTTCGGCACCCAAGTAACATAGGCCTACTAAAAAGTCCCCCAAAATCAAAATTGTGTTACGGCCGCCAGGCGGCCAATTTTTTTTTTTTTTTTTCACTTTCGCGGAAACTATGCCGTACTTCCAAATGGGTTTTAAATTAGTTTGTTCATCATAAAATTATGTAGTTAAGACCATTTTTTGATTGACTAGAAGCCACAAAACTAAACTGATTGTCATAATATTCTATTTTCATGTAGTATTTTTTAAATAATAAAGGTAGAAATGCCAGCAACATAAACTGCTCGCAAAAGTTTTTCCTAAATTGATTACACAATTTTTCTATGAAGAAATAACATAAATGATAACATCAGTACACAAAATGTAGGCACTAAGAATTAAATATCATAAAATTTCAAGTGACCATCGCTTAAATTTTAATCTGTTTGAAAACAAAAATACCTGACGGTTATGTAGAAAAGTACCGTTTTCTGAGCAGAAAATGTTGCAGTTAGAAACTTGAACAGAGCATTACTGTGAAGAAATAGGATTGATCAAATGGCAAAAAAAGTAATTACAACAAATTCTTAATTTTATTCTGAACAAACATTATGTAAAACTTTTTTCAATGTGACTGTTAGTTTCAGCTAAAAGTGAAAAAAAAATGGTGGCCGTAGCACAAGTTTAATTTTTGGGGACGTTCAGTATGTTACTTGGGTGACCATATACTATATGTATAAAAGGTTTTATACTTTTAAGATTTTTTTTACCTAATCAAAATTTTCGCTTATAATCACTGCACTGTGCAAGTTCTGGAGTTGGAAACATTGTCAACGTATGAGCTTCCAAAAGATAATATTGTCTCTTCTTCCTGAAACGGAAGAGGGAAAGCTTTCACTGAATCACTCTCTGTTCACGTAAGCATTCAAATAGATAATAAGCACGATTAAAGTTTAATACATGAAGCATATTCACGGAGCGGCCGTAGCTCAGCTTTGGTTTAGCGTAGTTAGTAGAGCTTTGATTTAGCAATCTGAAGGTTCTGGGAACGATCCCAGCTGCCGCTCATCTGACAGGATTTTCCTGTCACACCAGGCTAATGTTGTTATGGTACCTACATACTAGGCCCTGGCCGACTACATTCCAATATCATCTCCCCCACCCTATGCCAGCCTGAGATAAAATTCAGTTCAATTCAACGAACCATAATCGGAAAGTAGATACCGTTTGGCTATTAGAAAGCAACAATGTATTCAATTTGAAGAAGAAAATTAGGTCTGTTAGATTTGCCACACCTTAAACTATTACTATTTCCGTCATTGTTGATACATTTTTCTAACGTGGCAGCAGCTCCTTTTACATTGAACAGAGCTGCTTGTGAATATAGCTACTTCTGTACTGTTCCTTTGCGTACATTATCATTGAAGAAGCGATGCGAACATTACGTCAAACGCAGGAACAAATTAAAGTTACAAGGCGCTAAATCTGAGTTGTAGGGACTATGATACATATGTTCCCGATCAATTGTGATAAGAGCTTGATTATCCAGCATTGCTCTAACAATGACAAACTTTAAGATGCCGTGCAGAAGTTGCTGTTTCACAGAATCTGGTGTTCCCTTATTATATTATGCCTGCACAATGAAAAAAAAATGTTTAAGGTATGCCGATTTTGTAAAAGTTCGTTCTCTCCCGGTGGTTGAGTAGGAACGCTTGCTGCGTTGTAATCAAGGTGTCCGGGATTCGATAACTGGCAGAGACACAAGTTGTACGGAGAGCCCACTTTCTACTGTAAGGTCAGTCCTTAGGACGTCGTTTGTATGCAGTGCGAGTCTCAAACCGTACACCTTGCCCAAGGATCTTCGAGTCATAACAGAACACCTACCCTTTTTATAATAGCTAAATAGTACTTAATAATACAGGCATGTCTCGGTAATGATAAACGCCTGGGTGTGTACTAAATAAGACTATGTTGAGGGCGTGTGCGAGAGGTCTAAACTATAACAAAGGCGCTGGACTTCAAGGGAAATGTCTGAGCTGCCGGCATGGTACCTAGAAGAAAGGCGCTGTACACCTTCTTTGACGGACTCGACTGAAGAACATTTAATAAGACATTTATTATTGGTCTTCGCTAAATATCTGAAGTATACAAGTTTACATATCTAAACAATAAACGTAAATATGTGATGCCAGTACATCTCGTCGGTGGTGGCGTTATGAATCATGAAGCAAAATTCAATATGATTAACAAGTACATAAAATTTAAGTTAAGTTAGGCTAAGTTGAGATGAGTTGAGCTCCAAATACCAAATTGCATCGAAACAATAACAATACCATTTTAGATAATTTTAGAGTGAGCAACGTACCTTCAAAATTTTAAGATGTCTATAGCTGATGGAAGACGTGATGGATGCACTTCGTAAAATAAACTATCACTTTCACTGATAATGGTTTAATCGTGTTTAAACCCAATATGAAGAATTTCTAAGTCCAAATTGAAGTAAGTTTGTAGATGATTTTGAGCTGTAGATATGGCGTCTATGGATGGCTGTGTTTTGGTCTTTTCTCTGTTCTGTTCTGTCCTCTGAGGAAGTTCTGAGATCTGAGAGTCAAGAAGGGAGGTTTCACTCACATTTATATACGTTTGTTTTCGAAATGAAGGAAGCACATGGTCTGATTCACGTGGGAAGATTACAGTCGTTCAAGGTGAAATTAAGTCATTTTCTTGGAGGGTCTTGAGTCACTCTCGTTCAAGGTGAAGTCTTATTCATTTCTTGGAAATTATATTATTGGTGTTCATATTATATATTGTATCTGGAAGTCACGTGGGTCTTATAATTTTTCAGAGTTCCTGTGAACCAAGGTTGAATTGGAGTGTCACACGGTAGTTCGTAATTTAGGATTATATATGAGAACGGAAATGATATCACAATCACATCCTCTGGACGTTGCTATGTAATAATGAATAATTACCTTGGAGCTTTGAGACAATAATAGCTATTGATCATGATTCATAAACGTCGAGACAAGTCTTAGAATTAATACAATATAAATCATAAGCTGTACAAATTAAATACACGGTTGACCAAATATATAAGAAAGAATGGAATTAATAAAATGAATATGCGGTCATACAACACTACGCGTGCCTTAAAATAGGATCTACAATTGGAACCAAGTTGCAGTTGGAGATACTGTAATAAAGCTAAAACAACAAAAACAGTTATGTTATTTAGAGAACAATTCTAGAACCACGCAAACGTAAATATTAAGATAATAATTCGCTAAGCGATTATTTGCAAACATTAGGATAGACCAGACAATTATATGAGTCCGGCAGTAAACGTAAATATAAGCATTCTTCAAGTTATATTTTGCATTTCAGGAAAAACATACATTTATTAAAGATAATCTTTACTCCCAACGTAATAACAAACTTCTACGAAACATTAATTACTTTTATAGCGCTTACAATTTACTTCCTAGGGGTTATGCAATGTAGCATACATCCACATTTCGAAAGTTTGACTATATTATACCGCGAAAAGCCACTTGCTTCACTTGAAGATATTACGAATCACAGCGACGACATTCTTCAATTTCTTTCACGAACAATATTCAATGAACATCGAGATTTGCCTATCATACGAATTTTGCCCCTTCAGTATAAATACAAAAAAGACGAAAAGAAAACATTAACCGAGATTGTGTTTTATCCTTCGATTTATGCAACATGTACACAGATTCAACTTTACTCACCTAGTGCAGCTCCCACCATATTCTCCCCTTTTCCTCCTCAAAGTACATTATAAACTTTGGTATTCTACTGTTCTCCTCAACGATTGAACTACACGTTCACCACAGCAATTAATTTTTCCTTTCCTACATTTTCCTCTTCGATCAAATACCCCACATATGCACGAATCACATCCTCTGTACGTTGCTATGCAATAATGAATAATTTCCTTGGAGCTTTGAGACAATAATAGCTATTGATCATGATTCATAAACGTCGAGAGAAGTCTTAGAATTAATACAATATAAATCATAAGCTGTACAAATTAAATACACTGTTGACCAAAAATATAAGAAAAGAATGGAATTAATAAAATGAATATGCGGTCATACAACAGTAAGGTAACATATTTGTTCAATTGAACGAAATTTCTTACCTCGAGCTAAGACATGAGCAAACATTAGTTAGTATTGTTTTAAATGCTTATTATGGTTTTTATCCTCTGTTTATTATTCTGTTGAGAACTAAGAAATTGAAGTGCGTCTCAAATTTGTGTTCTTTTCTTTCCTCTAGTTTCTTTAAAGCTGCACGAAACGAAAGTTTCGTCTTCTAAAAGTGAAACATAACTTAGCTGCTTTTATAACAAAAGCAATAAAGTGAGAAATTTTGTAAACTTGGCAAAATTGCCTATGTTAAGCTCCTATAGAGGTAGAGACACGCCAGGGAGTGGAATTAAATGTGAAAGTACTTTTTTGTTTGTTATCCTGGTAGGTAGCAGTAGTAGAAGTAGAAATATTGATTTGTTAATTGTAATAGTTGTAAATTTTTTTAGAAAGTAGTCAAAATTTCTAGAAATGTTGCAACCCAACCGTTATGTAAAATTGTAAGTATTATGTTAGACTTTAGTAAGAAAGTCAGCAAAAGGCGATTTTGTTGATCAAATTAAAGTAGAACATTATAGATTGCTGTGTTCTAGAGACCAGAACTATTTGTAGAAATGTAAATTTTGTTCACAACGCTCGCAATTAGCGAGCGGCGAATACGCCTTGAAATAGAGGATTTGCGCCTATTTTTTTTTCCTCGTCAGTCGCCAACTGCAACTGGACTTGGCGAGTTAAATAGTGCTTTATTTGTTAACTTCCTGTGGTCGCTGATAATTTAATGCTTTGTAGTCGTGACAGAACATCGTCAATGAATTTTTCCGTGCACCAGAAGAAGGAATTCGTAAACAAACTCTACATTGTGTCGACAGGAGGAGCGAAGGTAAGAGCGCTTGGAGATGGGAGCGAATTTCAGGCATTGGTATTCCTGAATGTGTAATTTCTCATATATGCTGTTCTATTTTCAAGAATTGCGATTGGTTGATCCTCGAGGTAGGCCACAATGCGTTGAGTAGAATAATTGACAGTCACAATGCGTTGAGTAGAAAGTAAACAAATTCTACCTAATTTCCCGCGTGTATAGTATTTGTTGTACTGTATTCAGAGCACCTACAAATTAATGTGATGTATTAAAATGAATGCTTAGAATTCAAATCAAATATAGTACCTTTGAACGCATAAATGTTTCTTATCTATCTCGCCTGATTGCCGGAAAGTAAGTGTCGGTGTAGGGTGTCCGTACCTGTAATGGGCCAGTCGCCAGTGGTTGACCAATAAGGGAAACAAACTGTAATAATAGAGTTCTTATTCGATACAAGAGTAAACAAAATACGTTTTATACGTCCGTAAAGTTTAATAGTGTAGACCCGAAACGCTGTGCAGTCAGAAAACGCATTGTCACCCCCGAAAGTCACTTAAATGTGTAAAGTGAATCTGGAAGAGAGTAGAGTGCACAATAAAAGGACTGAGCTACAACTAGTACATGATACGAGTATATGCATATGTACTAGAAGCCACGGTACAGTGAACTAATGAATTATTTTATCCCTTCGTTGTTCAAGGAACAATCTATACTAAATGGAATGAATGATATACACTGGAACAATCGTCGTTCACAATTGGCTATTTACAACTGGTCACCTACTGGTGCAACTTCACCTTCAGCAATAAATTTTTGTTTCGTAGATCAAATGAGTATTTTATATTATTATAAACGGGGTATTTCTGTCCTTGTATCTTCGAATTTTTTGAATTTATTCATATCTCTTGCTTTGGATATGTTGAACTTTAACTTCACACTAGAGCCGAGACCTTCAAATGGCGAATCCGGACCCCGAAACCCTTTCTCCCGCACATCCACGCTTTGATACGATGCCAAGAATAAAAAGAAAGGAAAAATAATTATTATATGAAGAACACAATATTCAGCTGAAACTGCTGAAAACAGCATAAATATTTCAGAGAAGAATGTACGACTTATACGTTCCATATTTCAATATTCGCACGACAGATGGCAGTAACACACATTTAACTGATCCTTTCAATATTAGTGTAATTATTCCATACAGTTATACGAAGCAACTAATAGCCGTACTGTCCTGCTTATAGACCTCAAAGGCCTTTTTATTGTGATATTACCATCAATTCAGAAAAGAATAGAGGATCCCCGGAAATCTGAACTAATTGGGGCTGAGATCTGTTCGGATTATCGAAAAAAACTTTTAAAATACACAGCAATTGTACCAGATCATCCTTTTGCGCATTATAATAGGATAAATAAGTCGTGACGGTGTGTCACTATTGTAGTGCAGGAGACGCGAAGTTAGTAACCTTAAGTGTGAGTCAGGTATGGGGCATGGGATAGGGGATGTGTAAAAAACTTAATTTTTCAATAAATTTCCTTTCAGAGGCGTTCGGATTCCCGGGTTGTAATTGAAGACTTCTGCATTACAGTATAATGAAGGTTCAACGCAATCCTTGGCATCAAGTTTCTATCTTATCTGGAAACCTTTCCCTAGTAAATGAAATCCCAACCTAAGCTTTACGCATAAAGCTGATCACACTCACCACCTTGTTTTCTATTATATAGGATAATGGTCTCTTCAGGTATGTTGCCTTGCCTGGTATAGTAAAATACATGTTATATTCATCATGCACACAGTCTCTTCACACTACTTAACACGTATTAATGCGGTGCTGAGACAGTGAATGATTTCTCATACATAAAGGAAACATTTTTCTATAAATAAAAATTAATGACTTCCAATTTTCTAGACAGTACAAAGTAATTGACTTTTACTTATATATCGCATAAATTTGGCAGCAAGGCGATTTCAGCTGTAGTATGGTACATGGGATTTTGAGGCCACCCTAAACTGTAAGTCCAATCCTTGGAACGTAATCTTCATCCGATGGAAAACAATGACAAACAGTAATCGGTTCTCCTTGCTTATAGAACTGTTTCCGGACAGATCACCCATCATCAGGTTACTTCCAAAGAGCATTTGTGGACGTAACATAGACGTTCACTAATGTAAAGTTTTAAGGCTATATAGTTCGTTCCGTTCCGTTAATTATTCCGTTTTGCTTTCAGTTCATTATAGACCCACGGTTGAACGAGAGGTTAGCACGCTCACTTTCTATCCGCGTGGTCCTGCGTAGGGTCCGTTAAGAATGTAGTGGTTCGGAGACCACTTTAGCAAAACTGTAGGTCCCGTCCTTAAAAGCTCTCCAGCTCGTTTAGGACGTTATTAACAATTCAGTTAGTCAACTCATTACAGCGATGAAACTTTTAGGTCTTTGGGTCAGACTCTTAACAAAGTTGTGTGACAGTTGTGGGAATCTTGTTGCTGTCTTGCATGTGAGTTGGTGCCTGCAAGAACTAGTTGCATTATGTAGGGAAAATTGTGAAAAGTTTGTGGAAGCATCCAAATAGCAATCGTGTCTTCTAAAATACTTTTATTTTTATATATGTATGTAGGAAGGTTTAATCTTGTAGTACAGAAATGTTGATTGTATCTGTTCTTTTTGTAGATAAAAATGGACGACTACGACTCTCCTTCGCCATCCGTGGCGAGCAGTTTTGTGAGTGGAACCTTCTCAGATGACGATGAGCAGGTAGAAGTAGATTTGTTGGAGGAAGACACTCCAGTCTGCCTTGAAAACTGTTTGGCACTTAACACTGCGTGTCAAGAATTACTTAAAGACATACTTGAAAAACTAGTCACAGCATTGAAAGACTGCCTAGAGAAACAGGTAAGTGCCATTTCTCAGCTAACCTTCTTGTACAGTATTGGTAGTCTCATTTCTCCAGTTACAATTCTAGTAAACCAGCAATTCCTCCATTGTTACCTCACAACTACACAACATTCCACTTTCTGGTAGTGATTTTTAATTGAGAAACCTTCTGCAATCGTGCAGTACAAAAGAATAGGTGTTATTACGTTTTTGACTATAGAACCTTGTGTGTGGTAAATATTGAAATTATACAGAAAGAATGACAGCTGGGAAATCCGGGTTCGAGTTGTGGTTGCTGCGACCTGTGAAGGAGGTAATAACATCTATTCCTTCCTTATGTAACCTATTCGCCTTCCTCTAGGCTTTTCCTTGGCTATTATTCGTACTATCCCCACCCAGTCTTCGTGGTTTATTAGTTTCGATCGCTGACTTCGAATAAACAATGAGGAGGCGGCGCTGCCATACCATGCGAATACCGGGATGGTACCTTCAGTGGAGCTCCTGGTTACTCCCATCCCATTCCTTTACTTAGCCGAGGAACGTCTTCATTAAGACGTGGCGGCATGTAGCCTGTAGATGCCAGAAATGTAAAATTTTGTTTTGTCTTCATTTTCAGCATCATTCTCCCTCCCCCCTGATATTTCTGTCACACCTATTCCCCTCCCCCATCCCACGTTAGGTCTTGTAACTTTAAATCGTTGCATGGTAGTAGGACCTACCACTATGAGTAAGATGTGAGAATTTTGAATTTCTCATGTGTGAAACCGGAATTATATTCGTAATTGAAGTTAAAAAAAAATTGTTCGTTAGGATGAGTGGCGTAACTAAGGTTTTCCGTGCCCAGGAAAAGTAGTCCCTCTTTCCGGACTACTTAAATATAAAATTAAAACAATATTCACATGTGGTGTAGTCCTAATGAAGCTGCTTTTTTTTTTCTAAAAGCACAAAGCACTTTTCAGTGTCATCCCAGAAATCGTTAATTTCTATTCAATTAAAATAAATAATTAATTGTACAATTTTAGTTCTCCGAGCACAAAAAAACGCAGTTATGTAAATTACTTGAATATAATAAAGAGGATTACCAGCACATCTACCCGACTGACAACATTTCAGAAAACGCTGCAAATATACATACATACGCCACCTACCTTATCATTTTTTAAACACTTTTTTTTTTCAAAGTTGAACACACGAAAGTCCAAGCACAGCTGGGAGTTGTGGTACTATCGAAGTGGTTTCGAGAGAGAACATCGACATCAAGAGTGGAAGGTGTGTAATTGGGAAGCGGATCGACTGGGTGGCGCAGTTGGTAGCGCATTGGGACGGTTACCCAAAGGTCCCGAGTTCGATCCCCGGTCTAGTCACATACTTTTCACTCTTTAATATTAATATTAAACTATTTTTTGTTTGTTTGTTTAATATTAATCAATAAATTACAAACGATAAAAGAATGTGATGACCTTGTGCAAACATGGACATGTGCTAACCTGAATGGTCATGTGGACTAGGCATGGATGTTTGTGGATTTTAAGAAATGTTACGGTGTCGGAGCTATCTTCACTGAAAATTTGCAGTACATGTCTTCGTTTAACGAGCAGCGTCTTAACTCTGAACACCGTAATACTTAGGTCAAAACTAACACATGGAATGGCTTTCTGGGAATGTTCGATATGTCATACGACCCACTTACTATTTAAAATATTGACCTCCATCCAGTAGGCGGAATTCAAAATGGGGATCCTGTACCGCGAAATGTAGTCCCTCCCCACCATTCCACATTAGTGTACTACGTTACTCATCAGTTTAAGGGAAACAAGGGTGTAGTAGGGGTCCATTCATATATAAAGCGGCTAATTTTTAGTGAAGATAACTCAGACCCATAAGAGGTAGGTCAAATCTGACACCTGGAATGACTTTTTGGTACATTTCTCGTATTGTTCGATATGTCGCACGACCCACTTGCCATTTCAAAGAAATGACCTCCAACTGAAAATTGTCAAATGCAGGACTTCTTTTATAGATGCCGGACACATTGAATTTACCGCAATGAACATTTTTATTTGGAGAATCACCTTGGTTATCTACTTTTCTATCTAGCTCTGAAAGTTTTTGACAGTTGAAAGACAAAATATTACCTGCTTTATGCAAGTTCTTATCATTCTCTTGTGCTATTCGGAATTTTGCGAACGGAAAAAAAATAATTAGTGCGATATATCGACAGTACTACCAATCACGCAGCCTAGTAGTTCATAAATTACGATAAATTAACGCTTGTGACCATCCGTATATAGTACAAACAATACAAGCCCAGGTGTTGTAACGTCTTCCTCATTTTATTTTTAAAACTTTTTCAAGAAAATAATAAATACCGACCTGACTTTACTAGAAAGGTTGAAAAGCCGAAAATGTGCGGTAAAAACAGCAACCCTGCCTCCAACCTATCTGGCGAATTTCAAGATGGCGGCGATGTTGATCATCTACTCTCATAATATAGTAGCCCTTTCTCACCATTTTACATTTGTATACTACGATGCTTTATTTCCTCGATGGTATGTGAACTACAAGGCTGTAAATGGGACTTTTGGCTCGCTCGCTCGCTTTGTACTGATATCCATACCGGTTGTGCCAAAATAGTGGATGATGGGGACATAACGGTGGTCATTATTGAACTCAGTACCCCAGGAAACAATATATTCTGTAGTAGTCGTTAAAACAAATGTGATCCCAATTTTTGTTGACCATTGTTATCGGGTAGTGTAGTAAATGCGCACCTCTTTCTTATTTAGTAAAGAGAACGTTGGTCATAAAGACTGCAGCCCACAAATGTGTGAAATCGGCTCAAATAATTAGTATTACGAGGATCTAAACTAGTTCAATAATTACACCTCGAAATACTATACTAACAATATATTGTATCTCCAAATTTCCAAATATATAAGAATAGTGACAAATCAAGTATCAAAAATTCGAATCTTATTTATAGCCTTTAGGTATCTAAGGCCCAGGCCGAAGTAACAAGAGTATAACAGTATTTATTTATTTCCTTTGAACAAGTTTTCTGCGTTACGTTGATATTTCCAATAATAGGTTCATGTATAATTTATAATATACTGCAATCCTCGCCTTTAGGAGCATACGAGGGCTGCTGGAAAAATTTCTGCAAAATACTAGCAACAGTGGCGCTAGTGTTCCGCTATTATAAAGTTAGGAAGAATAGACCTTTCTATGTTTAAATTATCTTTCTTTGTTTGTTTGTTTACGCCTATGCATTTGTTTTTCATAGCAATTGGAAGGAGTAGTTTTGTTTGAGAAATGGAAATTTCGCGTAAAACTTTCGAGCAAAGATTTTTTTTTTTTTTATTTTAGGATTTCAAGTGTAGTTTAACACCGAAACAATGCATCGAGCGACCTCATTTGGCTTTTGGGGATGAAGCACCATCTAACAGAACTCTGTACAATTGGTTTTCCGAATTCCAGCGTGATTTCTCAGTGACGAATTTCGTGAAGGTTGTCCATCCACGTCTGTTGTTGTCAGTAATGTTGATGCATCCGTGACATGATTGAGAGATCGAGATCGGCATGTGACCCACCGTGAGATTCAGGCATCCTTGAACATTGACACGAATGCAATTCATACGATTTTGCATGGTTACCTGAACGTACGGACGCTTTCAAGCCGCTGGATGCCACACAACTTGACCGAAACTCAAAAACAAGCTCGTGTGAAGTGGTGTTAAAAAAATAGTAAAAAGGTCGAATTAATGACTCATTGTCCGTACTCACCAGATTTATCACCAAATGACTTCTTTTGGTTCCCAGACATTAAAAAAGAAGATGTGATTTGTGTCGCCTGAAGCAGCTGTTGACGCATTCCGAAATGTGGTCTGGGCTTCGGTTCTTTTGAATATTTCAGTGGCTCTTGTGTATAATATGTGACTCTCTTTAGTACCACTGCTCAATAGCCAATCACTAACCGAAAGAATATGACAGCTGCGCGGGGCCTAGATACAATCTTGGGTTAACTAGGTGCTTTTTAAGCATAACTCACTGAAGCAATGGTGCAGCCGACACTATAGTCAAGTCAGTGTTACGGATTTGAGCACTTCTGTAAACTCCAGCGCCAGTAGAGCATAGTTCGCAGTCTCCAATACCTGCAGTTTCACGTCCAAATGCTTTCATATAGCACCCCCACAATCTAGAATCGTAGCGGAACAAGCTCTGAAGTGAGTCACCCTATGCAGAAAATTATTGGGTAATTCATGTTGCTTGTTGCTTTTGGCGATGAATCCCACTGGGAATAAACAGTTTGTATTTTGGCGATACATCAACCCGGCCAGGCGGCACAGATAGATTGATTTGTTAAAAAGGTAATAATACTCTTCATTCGTGATATTGTCAAGTACATCAGGGACTAGTGTCCGATAGTCTAGTCGTGAGCGGAATTCTATACAAATTAACTACGACTTGATGCTGTTTTGTAAAAAATAGCTGGCAATGATCAGAAAATCAAATATCCAGAATTGGCTTCAACAGTTGCAGGATAGTGCGTTGTTACCACAGCCACCGTTTAAGCCAGACGTCACGTCTTCGCTTCTGTGGCCCATTTCCTTATTGGCAGACAATATCCTTGGTTCGAGAGTTTTTGGCCTCGACTATGGCTGATCGTTGACAGAGGGTCGTATTAGAAAATGGTTTGTACGATACTATGGCAGTGGTTGAGGTGCTTATGTACTCCTCGGCTCTCATCGAAAACCACTAATTTTTTACTTACTCTAGTAATGTGTGAAGGTAAACTTTTTTTGTATTCTTAGAAGTGTGTAGATATTGACACATGTTTACAAATAGTTAAGCACATCTTTTGTTAAGTTTTGTTAGCAAAGTTCAATGGTTCAGCTGGATGTAAATTTGGAATTCTGTTTTTTGTAGGCTGCTGTAACGAAAAAGATTGATGATATTAAATATCAGCGGAAGGAATTGGGGTCTCAAAGTACCCGAGGAAATGGGTATAACATATTTGCGAGTCCATACTTCAAAGATCGTCAGTTTTATTCGTGTCCTCCGAACGAAGATGTTTACATAAAGCAACAGAGGAAGGAGCTTAAATCGGATGTCGTCACTAGTTCTCGCAAATGTAAGTAATAATGTTTGCATCTCTATATATAAGTGTTATCATCCCGCCAAAACGGCTGGACCGATTGGAATGATAATTCTGACGTGATCATATATTGGGCCCGTGTGGGAAGTTAACATATCAGACGCCATCTTGGATTCAAAATGGCCACTCAAAAACCATTTTCCACACCGTTTGACCTAGAGATACGAAATTTTGCATAAAGGTGTATAATCAAGAGTAGCTTAAGAAAATATTTTTAAAAAATTGAAAAAGTCGCCATCTTGGATTCAAAATAGCCGCCCAAAAACCATTTTCAACACCGTTCGAGTTAAGGAAATAAAATTTGGTATGAAGGTGTATCATCACGAGTGGGTTACGATAAATGGGGGCAAACCTACCCTATGGGGCGCAGCCTCCCCGGGAGGTGTATGGGGGCACAGTCTCCTGGGGAGTCTGGTTACAATAAAAGGGCGCAGCCCGCAACTGGGAAGCGAGTATTGGTGACAGTCCCGATGACTGGTGCCAACTTATTATATTCACCCCGCTCTAACAGGCGGGCAGGTCAGTTAGTTATAAATAGTCGAGTGTTTGTTTCAGGAACTGGCGGTTGTTCTTCATATGATACGAGTTTAATAAAGTGAGATGGTGTCATGAGTTCTCTTACCTTAACATGGCTTTTAAGACTCAGTGGTATGATTTTTTTACTACTTATTATAATTTTCAAGGGCGCAATCAAGATTCTGGAATGAAGATAACGGGGTACTTATTTGCCTGATTGACATTCTGTGCAAAATAAATAAATAAATGGATCTGTGGTAGAACAGAAAAACGTGACAGTTTCCTAACATGAATTTCAATTGTTATCGCTTGGCCATACTGCTTTGCCTAGCACCGTGTAGTAACTTGCACTTAAGTTCCCTATATATTGGTGGACTGCGGCGCTGGGAGCTATTTATTCAAACGAAATCTTTTTATGAACTCAGCCTCGGCGTCTACTGGTTAAGGTCGTGGACTTTGGAACAACACTAAGAAGGTAAACAGGTTCGAGTCCTCGAGTCCTGCTGCCCGCCATACAGACAGGTTTTCCAGACATTCCCTCAGTTTCACTAGACTAATGATGCTATGATACCTCAACAGATACCTTTGCCACTATCTTCCTTTTCTGTAAACGTG
>JAGDQP010046083.1:0-15415 GCA_022664845.1 Lepisma saccharinum
ATAGGATCTCCCCTAAGTTTTATCAGATTTGTGTTTATTCAATAGTATTATACATATTTGCGTTTATGTACTAAAAAGTTATTTGTGTTTATTTACTAAATAAATCACGAACAACGCCAGGTAACCACAGAAGCACTGATATTTAAGTTTTATGGGATGTCTAAATAAAAATATCATAAAAGTCCATCTCCACATTGAGTGGCTTAGCGAAAACAAGGCCGCTTCTTTATCGAGAGGTTCCTGAGTTGAATCCTGACGCCTATAATTTTAAAAGATATATCCCTGACACACCACTAATCTGAGGTAGTAGGGGACAGGGGGCACATTTGAACACGTTGTTGGGCAAATTTAATTTTGCTTCCTCACACACAGAGAATTTATTTTTAGAGATAACATATGTATGGGAACATTTACAGCTCGCCGAAGAAAATGACATACTTCATTGTCAACTTAAAGCAAGGATAGGACGTGCGAGGTTATCGTTCAAAGGTGCCTATCTAGGGGGGTAGATTTGAAAAAGGGTGTTTTTTTTTTGGCAAGGACAGTTTTTGAACAAATCCTTAATTTTATTACAATCACCTTTATTTTCATGCTTCTAAATACAAATACGGAAACGGAAGAAAGTAAAGTAAGGTTTTACTAACCATACAAAGAATATAAACGACGCAGTTGTTCATAAACTTTGAACTCACTTGCTTGGTTCTTTCTTTATGAGGATTGCATAACCATTAGGATTGCATAAACTCTGAACTCGTACAAATTTTGTAAAAGTCTTACACATAGCCTAATTGAAATGCTGGAAACGCTCTTAATAACACAAACTTTGTCGCAAAATATTTTTTTCTTCTCAACAGTAAGTTTTAGCTATAGGGACATAAGCTGCTACCTTGTTCAAATCTGGCCCTTCTTTTATTTCAATCTGCCCCGGTACGTCGAATTACGTACATTTTGTTATTATGGGAGAAAAAGAACGGTGATCAGAAAACAACAAGGACGATTTAATACGTGAAGGAATGTACTTACTTCGTAAGTTAAAATGGAAGGATAAGCTGCAGTTTTCTTCTCTCCAAAAGCTTACAATCTCTCAGATTATTTTTTACTTTGGCCCACACAAATTATATCAAGTGCCGTACTTCGTCAGGTAACGCGCACAAATGGCGAAAAACAGATGACAGCTGTGTGGCATAGTGCTCGCAATTTATAAATGTTTGAGAAAAGAAATTTCATTTTGTTCATTAAAAGTTATCACCAATGTTCTAAGGTACCCCCCCTCTCCCCTATATTCAAATGAAAGCTTCCGCTTTCGATATCTAACGGTTTAAAATTATTGACGGTTCTTAAATAATGTGCAGGAAAGAAAACAGTATATTATAATATTGCAAAAGCACCTGGTGGAGATACAAAATGGAATAAGGAGTCTATTTGTCTCCATTGAAGATGCCCCTGCAAAAATAATAAAAGACAGACTAACATACGGATCGCTTGTATTCTACTACAGAAATTGCTGTAGAAACGCCTATGCGTTATGCAACCCAACTTACACGCCCAGTAAAAAGCCATGCTTTGGCCAACTGTGATAGATGCTGAACATGCGTGGTTGCTTATTAGAATAACTTATGTAATTTTTGAAAATAATATGCGAATTTATTGTAGGAAAAATAAGAAGGAAAACACTGTAAATGGAAATTAAGTTGTGTGTTTGTTCTTTTAATAAAAGTAGTGACAAAATTAATCAAGGTCGCTGAACCCAAATGGAGCCAAAGTTGGTCAAAGGACATAAAAATTAAAGTACAAGTTGAAAGCTCCATCCACTAACTTTCATTATAGTTTTCACCGTTAGTTAACGTTGGATGAGCTTTAATCTAAAATGTACAAGCCCTAAGTACAGACTATTGTTTGCAATTTATACTCACTTGTCAGTAATGTTACTTTCTCGTGTATAAATGTACGGAGTTTTGAGACTTCGTCCTTTTTCTCTCTTTACAGTTAATGAAGTTCAGGTTTTCAGGAGACGGAGCAGAGATGGACAACACTGAGAAACGGTCAGTACTCCAATACCTAGTGTTCGGAGATTCTGTCAAGATTTTCAGTTCGGAGGGTGTAAAGTCAAAATTGAGAAGGTGTAAGTGGAATTTTGCACGATTTCTATCGATTTTTGACTGTAAAAAAATTAAAGTTGGGATGCGCTCGAGAATTTGGGGTGTGACACCCCTCATAGGGAGCGTCTGGCAGAATCACGCTTGATCTGTCTTAATAAGAAAAGTGTTACTAGGCAGGGGTGTGTGCCAAATAATTTAAAAAGAGGGAAATGCACAGAAAAAGGAAACAATGCGCGATGAAATATATATACGGTGGCGCATAAGAATGAATGCAGAAAACATATTATTCGTGATAATGTTATTGCATAGTGATTCAATAGTCGCGTGTCGTCCTCAGTGATGGGAAGTGTGTGAAGAATAAAATGATTGTCACAGGACATGCTTAAATTAGAAAAGCGTGTTCGTGGTATTACTTTTTCCTCAGCAGCAATTTTAACAAATAGCTTGGAACAAAGATGAATAATTAACAAAGGGCTCGCGCAATGCCCAATGCTACCCCATATATAAGTGATCAAAATTAACTGATTTGAATGAGAATTCATTTATTGCCTTGTGGCATATTTTGCTCAGGTCGGGGTGGCGTAGGTAGAGGATAAGGTAGGTATAGGCCAATGCCTTACTTAAGGTACCATCCCGGCGTTCACCTGGTGAAGCTTAAGAGTGAAAACCAAGAAAACGTCATTCAGGATGGTCGGCCTCGAAATTCGAACCGCGTACTTAGGCCTACCCATTGTCGTGGGATTCCATATTCACTGATTTAAGGTGGACTAAAGATTATTTTAACATATAGGTGCTTTTTTTTTACAAATACAAATATAGACAACATCATAACCAGACATCAGCACCTTAAACTTTGTCAAACTAGTCATCTTCAGCCTCAGGGTTGGAGATGCGAAGATTCTGAGCTCACTTTCTCTTCTTCAGTAAAGCTCCCAAATAACTTGTTTGATTTTCACTTAACTTTCAGAGGAAATGACTTTAATTTTACTGTAGAATTTTATAACATATACTTACTTACGCAACTCAAAATGCGGAAGATGGATTTCTAAAGAGAAAATTTGTGTCCCGTATGCGAAGGTATAGTAGAAGACATGCTGTGGATAATGATATTATGTTTTCTGCATTTGTAGACACGTACAAGGAGAGATTAATAGTGGTCATAATTTTCACAAACAAAAGGCACCGGCTCTAAAGATTACTGTTGTTGCATAACAGTTAATAATTTGTCAGGTGATGCTTGACCATTTGCATGGTGGCTTTGAGACCCTCCAAACAAAGACGAAGGGATGGAAGGACAATGAAAATTAATATAATTGCTGGTAGAATAGTCCAGATGGTTTCTAACTCTATAGGGATACTGAAAGAATCATGGTAGACCATAAGCTTATATAAACTGTGGATCCAAACAATGATTTGCTCCATTGTAAGCACTTCGTGACACTTACAGTGTATAGCATTTTCATGTAATTTCATATCTTTTCCATTTTCTCTTTATGCTACGTTACATGGGGATAGAATAGATTAGATTGAGTCAGGTATGAAAAAGTTAGGGGTACATTTGACCATAAAGTCTTCCAATTGAGTTGAATTGTATTTATGGCCTTCAGGCATCTAAAGCTCAAGCCGGGATAGGGAAGGAGCAAGGATTCAGGAGGGCGTCGGCCAGGACTTGTGTTGAAGGTGTCATCCCAGCATTTGCCTGGTGTGACTGGGTAAAAACCCAGGAAAAATTTCAGTCAGGATGGTCGGCCACTGGGATCGAACCCACGACCTCTGCCAAAGCTACGCCAACGCTCTAGGGTGTCTTACAATGTAAACAAATTAACTATTCGAATTAACATAATTGTAACAGCAAAACAGATCTAATTCTAGTTTAAATCCCAAATTCTCATTTTCTCCCTCTTCTTCCATATTCCTTTTCATTATTACTTATATTGTCCAATTTCCTGGACTATCTCTCGCATTCTTAGTTTTATATTCTTTTTATATTCTTAGTTCTTAGCATTCTTCTTTTAGTTTTATATTCACATGTAGAATATATTTATATTCCTGATTTATAATATCAACACGCCCAATTATTATATAAATCACTCATAGTTCATGTGTATTACCATTACAAATACGTAATGCGATGGTTCAATGGATGAGTGTTTGTCTCGAAATTAGGTTATTTCAGGAATGAAATCCAGCGTCTGTAAGTCAGTTTTCCCCAGCCCCGAAAGGTAAACGTCCGGATAAACAACGTAAAGAAACGATCTCCAACAAAAGATAGCAGCACTATCTCCGTATGCCTCTAATATATTTTTATTGTTTCACGAAATTTTAATGCTGCTCCTACAAATTCAAGAGAAGGGAAATCTAACTTTCTGGGAAGAAAGTTTATATAACCAATTCGGAAGAGTTTAATCAATACCGGTTTTTAATTTTCGTCTTTCTTCATTGTTCAAATCGCTTGATTGTTGTTGTGAATATCAAAACCGGTAGATATAACAATAAAGCTCTTTTAACAATGAAGAAAAACGAAAATAAAAAATTAGCATTGATCGAACTCTTCAATTGATTATGAACGTTTTTCCCACTTAAAAAAAGAAATTATCTCTATCTCCCCTACATATTTCGAAATATCCTAAGTACGAATCACCGAACTTAAAAATGTAGCCAGCAATTCAGGTACTCGACTTTAAAAATGTAACATTACCTTTTCTATTAATTTAAGGCATCATAAATTTTTTTAACCTTTTACAAATCACTAAACATAAAATGACAATTCATAAAGTACTTAACTTCTAATTAACATTAATATTTGAACTATAACTTAAAGTTAAACACATCAGTTCTTACATAGACCTCTTGCTTTATAAAAATCTCTACATAAGAGTAACTCCGGGCAATATGGATGATGTGCAAAAAGTACAAGACTTTTTATAGGATAAAATAACATCGTAATTCCAAAGAAGAATTTCACTGGCAAAAATGAGATTTGTATAATATCAAATGTCATATAAAGTAGGAAAAGAAAAAAGAAAGAAAAGAACATTTTGCCCTGAAAGAACTCTCTAGGTTTGAATTTGGAGGAGCAGCGTTAAAATTATGAAGGTCTTTGAGGTGTCTTTGGAAAGTTCTCGCCGCAATTTTTTCCAACGAGACATTGATAATCCAAATACGATGTTCGCTGCTGAACCCTGACGGTGCACAGTCCTGTGACTGGGATCCACCTCTACACATAGAACTGCGTGCTCTAAATATAAGGATAAACATACAGTCTTTGACAGGATGTTGAAAAAGTTCCATAAAATTTATGTTTTAAATTATATCGGACTTAACAACGTTTAATTTACTGTCTGTCAATACTCGAAAGAAGATTAAGTTATTTCATTCTGACTTGACAACAACACTTTACATACATCACCGCTGGAGGCTTCAACAACATTTAACAGCAGTTCTTTTTCAATTTTTTACTTAACTGTTTAAGACCTTCAATTAGAACGTAAACATATCATTAATTACAACAAGTTAACTCTGACCTCTGCTCATTGTAATTAGTATTCACTCTTCAAACTCAAGTTCTTTCTCCAAAAGACTTTTTTTTATCATTTTGGTATTTTGGAAATAAAAAAAAGGAAGTCTTAGGTAAATATTATATACCAAGGTGGTAGAGAAATCTTACACCTTCCCACCCAGCAATAACTTTCCATAGACACGTGACGCAGTGAGAGGTCACCTAAGGTCAGGCTTTAGATTGCATCTCACGTCTTGGCTGTCTCCTCTTCTTTTGGGAGAGACTTTTCTTCAAGCAGACCCTTTCATCTTCATGCAAATTATTCTAAGAAAAATAGTCCAATGGCCATATTATACGTTTTTAATAGTCTGCGCGCTGTAGCTCCATACATTCTTAGTTTCTACCTTGCGGAGAAGCTCACTGTCTTAATTTTTCGTCTTCTACTTTAGAACTTGGAACATTCAGTCTCTATTATACTATAATTATTTCCCTGTATTAACCAAGTACGGTATTTCTTTCGCGATTGAAAATAAAATGGAATCCTACTTCATCATTCTAATGACTCCAATCTCCATACCTCATTTCGTAATATCAGGAATTTACAGGATAATTGATTACTACTTAGAAAAAATCGTTACATCATCTAGCAACTTTCATAAAAAGAAGTTATGGTTATAAGTACAAATTACTTCATTACTTTACTTCAGCGAACTACTTAAAACCCTATTTCATTATCAACTTTAATTACACCCAGTATGTTTAACCAAGTTTCTTGAAGCATCTCTCTCAGTTTTAATCTCTCTCGTCCCCCTTCTTTCTTTAATACCTCACCCTCTTTTTTTATCTCCCATATATATAGCCGACCCTCGGCTAGATTATTCCCTTGATTGGCCATACACGATTGACATATTTCAGAAATTTTTCTGGGAAAATCAAGTAAACGAAGCATCTGATTTTATGGAAATTTCTCGTTAAATTACTGAAGCACATAAGAAATCCCTTCCCTGAGAAAAAGAGTTGTATACTGAAAGTCCATACCGCTTTGCTTACTTGGAGAACACACAAGCTGGTATGAAGGAAGTGATATGTGGTGTTAATTGTCCAAATAGATAGTTCTATATCAGAGTGGGATTTAGCCATATTGTTTCGAGAGTGATTTGTTTTTCGTTCGTTTCTAAGTAAATTCTCTCACTTTTGTGGCGTTGTTTTAAATGGATGGGAATCTCGTTATGGACTTCAAGGAATAAGTTTTCTTGTTAGTTAATCATGTGTATATGAGATTCGATTTAAGAATCTGAATGAGTAAGTTTATAAATGCTATAGCTCTGACATGTTGTTTGTTTTATTGTTAAAATTAAAAAAAAAACTGATGGAACCTATGTTTATATTTAGATGAAAAGTGTTTCTGCTATTTACAAAAAAAGTATTGATTCTATTTTATATTGGAACTATTTCATTTATCTGGTACAAATCATGATGTATAATGAATTATGTATTACGTCTAGTTCGCTGGCTGAACTATACGTATACTATACTATAGTATACTCTCCATCTAGCTGATTTCCCGCCCGTTGGAGCGGGATCCAGAGCTTTTTCGGGGTGTCGAATCAAAAGACTAATATAGCCGCTGTTAATTTAATTGATAGTCAGGTCAAATTTGATCACTTGGAGGTAGTCAACCCGTCGAACAACACTGTAGTGTGGGTTGCCGCGCGCGTTGCTTATTTTCCATTATTGTTACCACGGCCATTGGAATTCAATGGACAATTAGATGGTCGATTATCTCTGAAGATAATAATTTTAGAATCAAAGTGATTAACCTCCCAGTCCGATTCAGTGTCTGATCATGTGCGAAAAATCATTCCGATCGGTCAAGCACTTTTTGCGTGATGCTCACGCACACATAGTCACTTTCAATTTTATACATATATATATAGAGCTTAAAGGAACTGATATTGAAGCCTTCTACATGTGTTTGATTGTTTTGGTGTTAAAGCAAACACAACTATTAAAAGAAATCAAATTCATATAATGATATTTTATGCCGATTGTACTAGCTAGTCCACTCACATTTGATAATCAGTATTGGGCATAGTAATATCAGGAAGGAAATAATTTCTATAAACAGGGCGTGTCAGGAACATCTGATTGTTTTTAAAATGTAATTCTTAAGCCATCTGCTACGTGCCGTTACCCAGCAAGCCAAATGCCGACCCCGACGGCAGCCAGACCAACTAGTAGTCCGGAAATAGTCGGGGAAGGTCAGCGCGACACATGTTAATTGTCGACCATTTTCCGGGTCACCGTCGGGGTCGGCATAAAGGCGTAACCCCGCCCAAAACCCGCTCGCCGACGTTGACTCCTTCTCAGTTTTTTCATTATACGCAATGCAGACTCCTTAGATCAGGATTCACCCCCCTCCCATCCCAACCCAAACCGCTTGGCATGATTTTTCCTGAGGCGATCAACTCGTTATCAAAACAGCTATGACGTAATTTTGCTAAGCTTCTTGCAATCTACAGTTCCTTCGGCATAATTGACACAAATTGGTTCTTGAAAGCGTTGGTGACAAGAACGGTGTCAGCATGGTAATCCTATAAGTATACCGAGTTCTCGCTTTTCGACAAAACGTATGGGGAAAACCCTAAGCGTTTTGTGGTGCAATCGCTAGGAGCGAATTTAACCCTTTCACACACATAAGAAACTCTAGTCACAAAAATGGCTTCTGTAGAAGCTATTTGTCTCGCTCTTCGTTTTGTCAATTCAGTCATTTACATTAATTTGTTAACATCTCATTAATTTTGCAGAAACACCTCAACACTTTACAAGACCGAAGTCATTAATGACTAAAAGTAGCCCAGAAGTAGTACTAAAGAGGAGATAAAGGCTTTCTTACCTTATCTGGAGAAAAATATCTTTGTACAGGAACAACTGGACAGTTTCCGTCAAGAAGAACTTGGCTGTAAGCTGCTGAGAATATCGTAACAAATACTAAAACGATGAGGTTCGACATTTTTTTCTGAAAGTAACAAAGAAAATATAATTGATTAATATTAATGTGAATACAAGAAATATTCTATAGCTATGCAAAAAGCACAATCAATAAACAGTATACTACATCAAATTAATCCAAGTATAATGATGAAATCCAAACAAAGGGAGAAACGAAATTCTACCCGCTACATTCAAAGTTCTCATCACTAAAAAGAGATCTTGCACAGCTTTCGCACACACATGTTCTGAATTTGTGTTAGATTTGTACACAAGAAGTGCACAAAATATGCATAAACAGTTTAAAATGTCTTTCTGAAGACATGTTTTGTACACTTGTTGCGTATTACTTCTTTTACGGTAACTTATTTATGCCCTTCTTGTGCATAAGTTTCTATTATATGTCAGATTACTCATATACGTGTCAATCTTCTTCACTGTGTAGCGAAACAAATTACGTGGTTGATGTCTTGTTGGTAGCTCAGATGGTTAAGGTTAGATGCTTTCACTGAGTCTATCGCCGGTTCGAACCCCATTGAAGTATTTTTTTCCTTTAATTTTTATCCTAGGCTACAAGAACCATATATTTATACACTCTTACTTGTAAAAGCCCGTTTATTGGTACCTTTACACCCTTAAAGTGGACAGAAGTGTTATAAAAATAATTCATTTTATGTGTGCAAGAGGTGCACCTAAAAAGATATAAATATTACTTCTTTTACAGTAATGTTTCGTATCTTTTCTTGTTGTATACCACGACCTGCAAACATGCCCCTCCCACAACCGCAAATAAAAGTATCAAATATGCTGTGGCTGAAAAGTGTTGATCAATATCTTTAATTATAATATGACCAAGATTGCTTAGGTAAAAAGTATTATGTAATATGGTACCTTATTTAATGAATTATTTAGATATCTTTATTATCTAAATAATTATTCAGGAACATTAGTTCTATTCTATGTACGAGGATTAAAAAGAGTCCACACTATTATTATATGGTGAATTGTACAACACGTATGTAACGAGTTATTAGGCCAAACACGAGATTGATAATTAAAATTAGTGTGTTTTACTTGTAAAAGATATTTATTTTCATGAGTATTATTGAAGTTCACAGTTTTTGTTTCAAACGCACCAACGCTCTATAAACTACTGCAGTTCCGAGTCTGTTTCATTAGATATTGAAATTTCAAAGTAGTATGATTGAGATCTGGAGACTGTGCAAGCCAGTGGACATGATCATAGTGACCAATAAGATTGCTGAAAACTGGGGTTAATCCTATATCACTGTTCACACACAATACCAGCAGATTGGATCATCATGTGGTTTCAGCTTTGTCGCACAACATTTGTTTAGTTTCTTTATACTATTAAAAGAAACAGTTATATCCAGAATCCAGTGATTGCATCTAGCGCAAAAAAAAACACACACAAAAAAAAAACATTCCAATTCATCATTTTCTCCATTTGTTGATTGCTATTTCTCCTTTCCCGCCATTTCATCATAAAATTCTCTCTGCTGGTGCGGTATGGCAGTAAAGAGGAAAGAAAAGTCATCATCTATCGACGATGTTCCTTGTCTAAAAAGCAATATACCTTCTCTTTTCCTCTTCCTGGGAACCTCCATCATATGTTTCACCGAGAGAAGTTGTTCACATGAAAACACCACGCTTCGGTTGTTGACTCAACCTGTTCCCAAGCCTTTTGGGAAAAAAAAGCAGCGGTAGGTTCAAAGTTCATCGCTGGAGGTCACCAAAGAGGGACGAGGGGGAGGGAAAAGAGTGGGTGGGGTCCACGTCACGTGTACATGATGCATTCCGAGACAATGTTTTTTTTTCTCCCTTGCACTTTCTGCTTTACCCTGCTTGCATTTCATGTAGTGATGTAATACAAGTCTTTACTTTTGATTTATTTTGGTTAATAATAATAATAATAATAATAATAATAATAATAATAATAATAAACTGTTGTGTTCTGAGAACTAGGATAATGCAATACGATACTTCATTTCAGATCTGAAACTGGCCCACAAACCTATAAAATGTTAATGTAGAGGAATGTCCATTCGCGATATTATTATAACTTTAATTACCATAATAATAACAATGATATCGGTAACTGAGTGTAAAGTACTGATACATTTCTTGTGTATTTGGTTTTGGAGTAGCTCAATGATACTGGCTTAAGTAAATAAGGCACTTGACAATACTAGAGAGAGAGAAAAACAAAACAATATTAGTGGAATTGTAGAATTAACATCAAACTAGTTTCTAATCTTAAAAGTGCAAGGACGTAGGGGCTATTATATTCTTATAAAATTATTGATAAAGTGTGTATTCCGGAGCTGCTCATTGTTAACATTGAAGGATTTCTAGAACTGATTCAAGTTTAACAGAAAATGCAGACTACAACTGTGAAAAGCAGGTTCGAACCCGGTCACAGCAACATTATTTTTTGCATATTTTTCATCACTAAATCACATAAAGCTTTTGTGCAAAAGAAAATACGTAATCGTTCAGTTCGTATTGCATGATTTCCATAAAAAAAAATTCTCAACAAAACTTCTGCACATGTAGTGGAATGTCTTAATGTAATTTTAATTTTAGGTGTGTGGTGGTGATGGGGAGGGTGTAAAGCGAAAATTGGAAGGGTGTAAGTAGAGTTATGCATGGTTTATGTAGATATTTAATGTAAACATTTCAAAGTTTGGTGTTTGTTTTCAAGAATCTGGGGGTGATACCTCACATTGGAATGTCTGGCAAAATCTCTGCTTGATATCGACACAAGCTGAATAGCTGAAGGGCGAGGAATGTTTCACATATACAGGATGGTTCAATAAAACTGTATCAGGACCATAACGCAGCTCCTAGTGCACAGAAATCTTTGAAAGAAAAAAATGTTAATACGAAAGTGTTAGTGCGAAATCACATGGTTTTTGCTTCTGAAAACAGGAGTGTCTTGGGAATACCTCTACGAGAAGCCAACTTAAAAATTTTAAAAAAGCAAGAAGGATGATTTTTCTCTCGTTGAAAGAAGCACTAAATTTTGAACAACTTTTAGAGGAAACACTTTTTGATAGCTCATACCGCTTGGTATCTGCAAGAGCTAATTGATGTTCAAAATTAACACAATATAGAGGGGTTTCGGAGCTTTTCGGATGCTGTAACTCAAATGGAAGGGTAAATAAAGGTTAGAAACTAAAATGAATTACTAAATTGGATATGCAGAATTAAACGGTAAAATTTTCGAAAACAGGGGCGCCCTGGAAATACTGCTACGGGGAGAAGGGAAGCAATTTCAAAAATTTAAATAGAAACAGTAGTTGATTTTGCTTTTATTGAAACAAACAAAATTTTGAACAGTTTTCAGAGAATGTCTTTTCTTTTCTCTTCTTTTTTTGTAATATCTTAAAAGTGTTCCTCGATCCAACCCCCACATTTTTAACATTTTTCAAAATATTTCAAAATCTAAGAGTACTATCAAAAATATAAATTCATACCGCACTAGAACTTACACATTACTATGAAATACAATGCACAGATATCTCGAAATCTTGTCGATTAATGAGTGATATGTTTTCAAAGATTATGACGTCATTATTTAATTGAAGTCTCTTAAGTTAGAAGAACTAATTGGTAAGTTAACTGTTGACCTACCAATTAATTAGCTCTTGTAATTGACAAATGCTACGAGATATTAAAAAGTTGGAACATAAGTTGATAAAAATATGGAACGACAAACTTTGAAGTTACTGAATTTGAGCTTCACTGCTTTGTCGGGTGGGAAAAAGGGGATACACTATTTTCTTTTTACCTAAGATCGACAAGTCTTTCGTGGAACACACTTTGAGAAACACTGTTCTTTGTAAGACTTGTTTCACTTTTCTTTCTAATTGAGACGATAAGATAAATGTGCTTCAATTATTATAACTGAATGATCTTTGGTTATGTAGCAGAATTTGACGAAATTAAAAAAAAAGCGAACTAATATCTTTGAAGACTCTTCTGTTATGTTCAAGATATGTTGCTTGCAACTTTTCTTAACATCAGGTCCTCGACCTTCACCTCACGAGCTGATGCCTACAGTTCCAGAAAGAAAAATGAAGGAAGAGAAGACAGGATTGCACGAGATGAACATTCTCATTCTTTTTCGGTGGATTTCAAAACATCCAGCATGACAACATAAGCGGAAGATACTTGAGACGACGGCGCCTATAATGGAACTTATTTCAACAATGGCATGTGACACTGACATACGGCCGTGTAACGTACATAAATTTATGTATAATCATGCTATCATAGTCTGGACTATTTGAGAGAGAGAGAGAGAGAGAACCAATTGTCGTCGAGAAGAACATCAAAGCTCACTGCTTGCGAATCGCCGCTTGATTCAGTCGATGATAATATTGATGATGGTGAGAGGTTCTATTTTTGTACTGTTAAACATTTTGTAAACGTTACTAGGAATTCCGAGTAAAGTTCCACAGAATTTTTAGTATATTAATATGTTGTTTTATTGAAATTAGCAAAAACCCAGAGATTTGTAGTATGCTGAGGTGGATATTTGCAGCTTTTAGTTCTTTGATGCACTTACGCAGAATAAGAAAACGGTTTCTTATTGCAACCGTGCATGCAATGCTGTTTTACTGTTTACTGTCGCCATCTTGATCACATATTTTAGCAGAAGTGTAAAATTCTTAGTAAATGAGGACTATCCTTAATTGATAAAAAGAAAAGTGATTAACATGTGGCGTAAGTCCTGGGAGTTACTTAGTTTATGTCTTCGGTATTCAGGCAACGCCATTCTGAACTCTATACTATTGTTTATTTAGTGTTTTCTTATGACTGACAGTTTAGACTAGCCAGTAAGCGCTGCATTTCTAACTTAATAATCTGTATTCAAATCTTGTTTCAGTCTTCTCTTATCTTTTCTCCTTTTGTTCCTAGTACACCTGAAAGGTAAAATGGTGGCTTGCTTTTATTAGTGAAGTCACTGGAAATTTCCAGGCAGCTACGATTGCTTATCTTTTTCCAGGAATGTTTCGGAAAGCTTTTCAGTGTACGACCTGAAGTTCCGTAAGCAAAATGAATCATTGCTGTTTTGATCAATTCCCTTCCATCAGCTGGAAATGACGATCACTCCTTACGTATCAAGGAACAACTTCAATGCCTTTCTTCGCTTACTGGGATTCAACATAGACACACATTACCTACTGAACTTCACTTGGTAATGCAGAATCAGTTGTTTGTCTTGTTCGCATCAGAATGTTCATTGAATTAGTAGTAAAGTTATTAAACAAGAGGTCTAGTCGGTAGCGCGATTGACTTTAGTGCGAGAGGTTTTCTGCTGGAGTCTCAAAATTTCGGTTTTGATCCACATTCTGAGGATTCAGGAGCTACTTGAACAAAAGAAGTAGCAGACTTTGGTCACGAAAGTCAGACACACGATACGAAGAGGCGTCATGCGGACCGCGTAACCCTCTACTAACTACTTGAACGTAATATGTTTCAGGGAAAGGTCTCAAGTCCTTCAGGAACGTCTGAAAGGCCAGGGGCTGTCGCGCTGACCAGTGTATTTTTGCAAACAATTTTGTTCGTTGAAAGCACAATGGGATTTCGAGGGCCATTTTCGGTCAACTGATACAACGTCATTAAGCTTCAGCCTTCACCTTTAGAACTACATTTCCAAATTCACGAAGGAAGAAATATTCATTCTCGTGAGGATGTCCTCATCCTCAGTAGTACGAGGGCAAAATTCAACTTCCTTTTGCGAGAGGCAGAGCCACGGCGGTAAGCTTTTAGTATCTGTAACATGTTGCTGGTTAGGAATGAGTTTTTCTTTTTTTCAAAGCGAAACACTCAATTAAGGACTAATAAACACCTGGTAAGAAAGACCAATAAATTTCTCATGAAAATCTAATCTAAAATTATCTTCCACTGACTACTTTTTCCATTAATTTTTTTTAACAATAAATCCAAGATTGCTGCTTCCAAGATGGCTGCTAGAACCCCAAAAATTCCACCAAGAGATTTTTCCACACCTATCTGTCAGTACTTTTCCTCTTTCAGAACATAGGTAATAAGATTGGCGCTGACCTCTTTGACTCACACTGTACATGACTGTGAATAGGGGCAGATATTACCTCTATTAACAAGGGCTCTACCAACATTCCGACATTAGTGTGCGTATGTAATCATGTTTTACACAACACATCGCAATACAACACAGGGGTTGGAATTCGAAGGGGGTTTTAAATGGGGCACCCTGTACAATAATGTTAGAGGAATTATTACGGTCAGATGTTAAATGACTCACTTAGAATATAATATACTGTTACACGATAAGTTTAGGAAACAGTTAATCATTATTTCCCAAGAAATAGGCACTAAGATATGCACTTCGGAATACTTAGCCCTATATGCAAAGCCGACGATTCACTTGTCTATGTTACAAACTCAGTAGTTTATTTAGGGTACTTCTGGTAATGCACAAATAAAAATAAATTTTACTTTTCATTTAAATATGACGTATTACTGAAATAACTGAAATTGGAAATTATTAAAATGGTAAAGTATTTAGATACAATTCCGTCCATAATAATTGTCCATGTAAGTGAAACTTACTTGCGGAATATATCGAACTTGCGGAGAGAACATTATATATGGTAGGCAATTAATGCCATGTAATCAATTGTCGTCCACACTAAATACCTCCAATGAAGCACTTTCTTACTTAATTAAAACAAAATCTCAAAACCAGGACGAATGTAAATGCTAATTCTGGAAAAACACTAAAAATGAAGACGAAATGAATTTCTGGTTACTA
>JAGDQP010046084.1:0-15415 GCA_022664845.1 Lepisma saccharinum
GAGCCATATTCAATCCACTAGTGGATGAGGCCTCTCCCCGAAGGGAGGAGTTGGTCTACTGCTCCCACGCTGACCAGACGGGTTGGGAGAGGAGAGCCGAAGCTCTCACTGTGATCGCCACTGTCTTTTATTCACAGCAGCTCCCCAATTGTCCTCACGATGCTGGGTCAACACCGAAATATTTGAGCCCCCATCGGGAATCGAACCCGGGACCGCTCGCACTGAAGTCGAGCGCGCTACCGACTAGGCTACGCAGGAGCTCATATATATATATATATATATATATATATATATATATATATATATATAAATATATAGATATATAGATATATATATATATATATATAGATAGATAGATAGATAGATAGATAGATAGATAGATAGATAGATAGATATCGTACCGATCTCAATAGGTAGATTTTTCTTCGAAACCTAACAAAAGCGTAAAAATTTTAATCCAGGGACGGAGTCCAATTACCCCTGCCCCACTCATATGAGGCCCCTATATAGTTGATGTCATATGAAACTCTGCACCACGCCATTTTACGTTTATTTTTTATTTCATTCATTTAGGTTTTGTGGTTGCGAAGATATAATAAGGCGTTTTCAAATAGGGTGATTCTTTCTACCCCCCCCCCCTTGTATTATATACAGGGTGTCCCGCTAAGGACTGTAACATATAAAAGGCATAACTTTTTTACTTGCCAAATATTGTCCAAACTTGTTACACACACACAACTCAGAAAGTTTTTTTTTTTAACAACTGAATGAAACTAACTAACTTCTACCTGTGCACCGTTAGTTGCGCGGCAAAGGTCAAATCTGTGTTCTGCCTCAATCCAAACGTTCTCAAGAATCTGTGGAGTGACGTTGCTTATCGCAACCACAATTCTTTCACTCAAGTCACCCAGACCTTGAACCGGAGTAGAATAAATAAATCCCCATAAGATAAAGTCACACATAGTAAGATCTGGTGATCGTGGGGGCCATGTAATGAACTTTGGATCTCTTCCAATCCATTTTCCATTTAAATGATCATCGACGAAGTCTCTGACGACATGAGAAAAATGGCATGGAGCTCCGTGTTGTTGCAGGAGAGCTCTGGGTGAAAGTTGGGGCAAGGCATATTGCTGCAACATGTCGAGATAACTGTTCGAATTCACTGTTGACTCAGCAAAAAGAAAGGATCGATAATTTTGTTCTTCATGACACCACACCACACCATTCCACATTATGACTGGCTACTGGCGTAAGCACAACTGGTACTTGATGCATTGTTAACAAATCTTTACTCTCCACAGTGGTACAAACGTACCGTCATTCTAATAACTTGTTTCATTGTTATTTTTTTAATTATAGTCCTAAGCGGGACACGCTGTAGTTCTTTACTTATTTTTTAGAAATAGGGCCTACTGTATATCAGGTGTAGAGTGAATATCAAATAAGAAGTTCTATGCGAGCATTTACTTACATAAAAAATCGAAATCAGATGGAAGACAGCAGAGTTACATGCACTTTTACCTTTTCCGCCACCATCTTGGAAAATGGAGTCCTGCATGAAATGTCAGCGTGTCTCCCGATCTTATATAATTTCTTATGTTCTAAAGAACGTATATGCGAAGCGGCACCTTCTTAACAAGATTTACAGTTTTCTTACGGAAATTCATGCGAGCTAACCCAACTATCAGTTGACTCGTCCTTACATATTGCACAAGTTTATGTACTAGACATCATATAACTTATCACATCACTAATTTCGCCAGACACCAGGTGGCAGTCGAAACCCCTCTAAGGTTCCAGCAACAGCCCCTTAAAAGAGATACCACAGAAAAAAAAAAGTTTCGTAGCCTGTGATATTTTTTTGGCATTTAATATTTCAAACAAATTCAAGGATCTTATTGGATACTAAAGCTTAATATATATATGAAGGGTACACGGGAAGAACGATCAAGGTTCCGTTTTAAAAACTGTGAGGAAAAAAAAACTAATTTTAAAGTGTAAAAACTTGAATTTGAATTTATTTTTGCTCTTAGGCATCTTTGCTTTAGGTCGAAGACATGCCTAGAGGCCAAAAATAATTTTAAATTCAAGTGTTTGTACTTTAAAAATAGTTTTTTCTTACAACTTTCAAAAATAGACCTTGATCGTTCTTCCCGTGTACACCCTATATATATATATATATATATATATATATATAGATATCGATTCCCGATGGGGGCTCAAATATTTCGGTGTTGACCCAGCATCGTGAGGACAATTGGGGAGCTGCTGTGAATAAAAGACAGTGGCGATCACAGTGAGAGCTTCGGCTCTCCTCTCCCAACCCGTCTGGTCAGCGTGGGAGCAGTAGACCAACTCCTCCCTTCGGGGAGAGGCCTCATCCACTAGTGGATTGAATGTGGCTGTGATTTATTATTTATTATTATATATTTAGAATAGTGTTAGTCACTAATGACTGATCAATAGTACATTTAACGATGCCCATGTTTTGCCAATTGATTTAGATTCACATAGTACTCTTATTGAACTTATCTTTTGAATTGGTACTGACTACAGAGAAACGGATAAAAAGTGAAATTTGTCCAGAAAGAAACATATTTTGTCTCTCACTATCTTAAAATCACTTTTGTTTCCCCATACACAGTAAAATCAATAAAAAGTTGAAGAAAGAACACCTTCAAAGGCAACCTCTGGTTAGCACCTGCAGAAATTAGGAAGTTCCACGCCCCTGATGAGGATGGCTAGGTAGATGTTTTTAAAATTTAATCTTTTTGATGAAAAATAAAGAAGTAGTACGGTAGAACAAAGAAGACGAAGTGAACTTCTAAAAATGCCACAGCGGATAAATGATAGAAAAGAAAATAACTATTTTTGTGACAGCGTTTGACATTAACAGTGTATGGGCTTCGAGTCACCGTTTCGTCAATTCTCATCCCTCATTGTTTGTTTGTTTCTTTTTCTTTCACTACTTGTCAACACTTTTTTTTAGTTTCCCCTCGCTCTTCATTTCCTGTGTTCTCTCATTTCTTTCATCAACGCTGTTACAGACTGAGGAGAATTTCTTTGCCAAGGAGGGAAATTTTTTGTATGAAAAGGGGAAAATTCTTGTAACAATGGGAATTAGGGAAAGTAATTCTGGTATTTTAAAGTTTCTTTTACCGTTTTCTAGATAATGGTAAAATAAATGACAGGAAGTAACAAAACAGAAGCCGAAATAAGAATAGTGTATCTCAAATTGATTTTATTGAATCCGGTAAAGAAATTATAGTAGTTACATTACGCAATGAGGCACCCGAACACCTAAGATTATTTTGCTCTTGCTTCTTCTAATCGATTGCCAAAGCTGTCTAAAGGACTTACAAAAATTCAATTCAACTCAATCCGTCAGCCTGAGTCTTAGAAGCACAAAGGCCACAAATAAAATTCAGAATAAAAAAAAATAACTCAATTCGTCAAGATACCATCAAGTCTCATATATTTACAGCCGGAAACTAGTAGTAGTGGTGTCAGCAGGGTTGGAGTAAGATGGTTAACCTCCTCCTATAGGAAGACTGAGCGGACCGTATCTAACGTATTTGGACTTTTCCCATGAACACAAACACAAGTCAATGACGAAATACATAAATACACCTTTGGCTGAACCTGAATTCCTAAAAGCCATAAATGAATTTAAAAATACATACAACTAAACAACACACTTTAATTAATCGTCTCTTGTTCTTCGTACAAGCTTTATGCTACTTTTCTTCCGAGGGCACTATTTAGCCTATTGGGAAATCTGGGTACAAGTGCTTTTACATTTCAGCCTCCCTGAACTATATCCCCCCCCAAAAAATAATTTCATAACCTGCCCACATTCAGCCGCACTCGCTGAAGCGTAAGGACAAAAAGTAGTGCACCTGCACTGACTGGTCCAACAACAGATAATATGTGTAACTACACTGACCTTTCAAACACGTACGCGTAACTAATCTGAACCAGTGAAAGAAATGCAGTCCATGCGAACGAACCCATTATTATTGGGGGGAAAACGAAGATTATATTCTATCCTGGTTGGAAGGCCGGGCGGAAGGAGGCCATTAGGAAGACCGAGACGTCGTTGGGAGATCTTCGAGAAATAGGTGTTCGTGATGGAAACTGGCTTCATATTGCCCAGGATAGAATCCAATGGCGAACGTTTGTTACTACGGCGATGAACTTGCGAGTTCCATAAGCCATAGAGTTAGTTAGTTAATAATTACAGTAATTTTAGTTATTGTGTTGTAAAACTTTCTGTATACGGCCTTCAACTGCGAACACCAAGCGCTTTAGTCACTTGGAAGAGTGTTTAGCTTAGCATTAGGAAAGTCCTGGCCGATCCCAGCGGCCGCCCATCCTCATTTACGGTTTTCCAGTTTTATTCCTCAGCCATACGAGGCAATGTCAGATAGAACCTATCAGCTACGCCCTGGCCGACTACCTTCCAACATATGCTCCCCCCACCCTATCCCTAAAGGCTATAAATAAATTCAAGTTTCAATTCAATGCAACTGCGACTAATTTTAGGTAATGCATTGTTAGTGTTTCTTCTTCTACAGGATGTTTAGAAATTATGATCAGCGGATTGCTCGTCTTTGAGTCACTAATATACTAATTCTGTCATCCCGAATTTGAAGCCAATCACATGGGTCACTCGGTGGATCCACCGACTGGCCGGAAAAAGCAACTCAGTGGCCCGTGTGAAGAAGTTCGCAGCTTCTGCAGCTTCAGACATAGGTCTCCTGCCACATACACACACATCACTTTGTATAGATCACAGCCTTACTGTATGAATGAGCCTCAATTGTGCTTGATGGAACCTAGTATCATTAATAATTTGGAAAATGAACGAAAAAAAAAAATCGCTGGATGGACTGAGTGGGTTGATGTACCACTTGATGAAATTCTCGTTTCTACTATTTGCATTTTAGACTTGTAATAAAGGTACGGTTTTTATTCGCCTTCTGTTGGCACGTACCCTTCTGGAATGACACCCTTCAAATCACACGTTTACTAATATATGGCTAATAAGCTTTGGATTATGAGCACATGGTAACGTACACTATATTTTACCTCTGCAATCTAACTTGTATAATAGTGTGACTGTGTGAGGCAAAATATCTAATTTTGAAATATGGAAGAACAGAAAGTAGGTATACGTATGTTATAGATCTAATTGATGAAGATATATGGAATGAAATACGCACAAAGTGCTTATAAACTAGCACACACAAGATTAGAGTAACATAAGTAACGCAACATAAGCAAGTTTTTATCAAGTTCACAAATAACTTACAACGTCTTGTGGACGATCAATAGGAACCAATCAAACAGGAATGACATCTGGAGTGATTTTCAGATAGAACGGATCAGAGATAAATAAATAATAATAATAATAAAAAAAGAAGTAATTTCAAACTGCTTAAAAAATAATTAGAAAATTGCTTCGAGTTATTTCATATTAGCTGTTGGTTTTCCTTCACTATACGTAGAACGGAAGGAACATGCCAAAAGCACTAATAACAAAGACCGGCAAATGCAATATACGAGGGTGGTCAAGAAAGTAAAGAACGTTTGCACACCACGCCTAGCGCAGATCCCCCTACACCGCGATTGCTTGTGTGTCAGTCAGCTCCCCTCCCCACCTCAATGTGAGTTGAGTTTGGTTGCTGAGCGGTCACGTCTGTTGTTCCTGTCAGAGTGTAAAAATGGTGGCGCCTATTAAAAATCTCGCTAAGTGTGAAATCCGTCGGGTTTTGGGTTTCCTTTTTGTCTTGCAAAATCCTTCTTCCAGTGAAGGAAAACCCAATGTGCACGACGAGGATCGGAGTGGCAGGCCATTTCTTGTTACAGATGACTTGAAAAAAAAAAAGGCAGGAAAACAGGTGTTTCGCTTTGAGCACCTTACACGAATCTTTCCCAGAAATTTCAAGATCTCTCTTACATGAAATTGTCACAGACCACCTTGGGTTTGGTGGGAATTTTTGGGTGGGAAACAGTTTGCAAATGATGAGGACCTCAGAGAAGCAGTCACGTACTGGCTCAAGTCATTGGCGGCAGAAGAGTAAAACAGCTGTATTGAGAAACTTGTTCCTCGTTACAATAAGTGCCTCGACCGCTACGGCGACTACGTTGCAAAATAGAGTAAGGCCCGGTAACATTGTAAATAAAGTATTGTAATGATATCTTTAGTTGTTTATTAGTTATGCCCAATCATTCTTTACTTTCTGGACGACCCTCGTGTAAAACAGGATATATATTTTTCTTAATACCTACAGCGTTCTGCCAACTGTGGTACACGAACCACCTCGAGGCCTCTCCTTGGACAGGTGCAGGGTAGTGCGTTGAGCTTACCAACCAATAAAACTGGTCTGCACTTGAAAATAGTTTGCGGAACACTGCCTTACAACAATTAATTTTAAACAAACTGTCTATCTACAGGTATAACATTTTTTCCTAACTTCCCATGGTTTAAAAAGCATAGATGGGCAGTTTCCTAGACCCACGTTGTATTTAACGGTAAATGGAAAGCACAAGTAACACACAGCAGTCAGAAGTTCCCAACACAGAGAAAGCATTTCAAACTCAATGTCTTATGAAAGCAAAGCCTACAGGCTACTCTGTTGATCTTGTTGTTTACCTTAACTAGCTACGAATAAGTGTTATACTAAACACAGTTGCGAAGACAATTTAATAACGTTTATATCTCTCTATCATAAGTTACCCTTAGTTTTTTAAGTTTTTTTTTTCGATAAGGCTCTTCACTGAATTAAATTTTCATGAGAGCTGCAACCTAGTTAGAATCACGTACTAAAGAAAAGGTTACATGGTGCAGAGATTTAAAATAATAATATAATCGACAAAAACGAACTGATCGTAGCATTTTCTAGATTAGTTATGCCAGTATTCATCTCTACTCTTAAAGCAACACCCATTACTAAGATACAATACATTTCGATAACGAAAGAAAATAAGTCACGATGTGAGTGAAATATCGCCGCTGCACGCTGTCTATAGCACTCAATAGCAGCTCGATTTCTGATTGACTACAGGAGGACGTAAAAACTTGAGAGAAAACTTCCAATTGCTTTACGAAACGAACAATATGTGAAACAAATGTGAACGGACAAGCTCAAACATATTGTTCCTAATAATAAGTAATGTACTTTACGTTATTTTTTTGCGAACTAGGCTTAAAGCTGTCAGAATTGATAGTAGGAGTGTTCGGAAGCCCAAAGACAGTTCCGGAATTCGGAATTATTTAGATTCTGGAATTTCCCGGAATTCCGAGTGCCGCTATGGCTCAAAAAATAAAACGCCCACCTCTGGCGGTTCGGGTTATCGGTTGGATCCCTACTCGTGCCATGTGGGTTCTGTGGTGGACAAACACCTTGTGCGTAAATTTTCTCCGAGGTTCTGTTTCCTCCTACGTTCTTTATTCCACCAATCATCCCATCATAACCCATCCGGCCGGAGTCAAAGTTGCCTACAGCCTTTTGGCTAAAGACCTTAAAAATTAAATTCAAATACAAAATTCGGCCGACTTTCCAAAATTCCGAAACAGAATTTCAACACAATAATTTTAATTTTATTTATGGCATTTAGATACTTCAGGCTCAGGCATTCATCGTAAGAATTCTTTGCACTGTGTTACACCCAACTCAGCAAATGTTAATTGTTCTGAAAATAGCGTCTTCTCGATCTGTCTGCTGGCGGTGAGCCGTTCTTTTCTAGTATTGGTAATAATATCCGACTTTCCGGAATCGCAAAAATGGGCATTCCGATTCCGGAATGTTCCAAAAGTCCGAACACCCCTAGTTGACAAAGGCTGCACCTGTGCAATACAGGAAGCACAGAACCCCCTGGTTAATCACAGTCAAGTTTTAAATATTTTGTAGGTACTGGGTAAACTGAAAGGGAAATTTAAACTTTCAATATGATCTAATTATGAGACAAGAGGGAACTCGTGAATGGGAAATTTTAATGCAAGGAAATTCTGGTACTACTGCATCGCTATGCGCTGACATTTTGTTTCCTATAGGAATAGGAATCGAGTTTTTGCGACTTTTTCCCTTTCCTTTTTCTGTCGCGCGTCCTGTTTATCCCTTGGGATGTAAGAAGACGAAGGAGGGAGAAAATGGGTGGTAAGAAAGAAATAAGGAAACTTTTATTACATCACAAGTCTCTGTGGGGCATAACAGAATGAAGCAATGGTAGGTAGGGTGGAAGGACAACAGGAATATTGCATTATCTATTAGTCCCGCCAGGCACAGGGGAAAAAGAGAAAAGAACACGCCGCAAATCACAATTTATCCCATCTTATGAACTTTCTTCTTCTTTCAAGGGAAGGAACACACAATAGGATATCTAAAGAATCAAACAACCCTCTAACCAAATATTGAGACAGGACAAGAAATGGCCAATTTTGGACCCATTTTGTTTTATGAAATGGTGGATGGGGGAAACGAGGGGTTGACACCCTTCTTCCCAGACGCTGCCTTTTTGGTGAACAGAGCTATATTAATGCTACTGTATCACTATTTGGTTCGACATGTTTTTTTTTGTTTTTGTTTTTTTACGTTGTGATCAACCAGTTTGTTACATTCTATTTTGCACCTAGTTATGCCAAACTTGTAACTGAAAAGCAGCTTATTTTCATGAACAAAGATACCATATCAACCACAAAGGTTCCAGTTCTCATTTTCAAAGGACTGCTGCAATCACAACATGTACAAACGCTTCGTCACTGAACTTTATGCCAATAAAGAAGAATTAAATACGATGGTAAAGAAGCCGCGTTTCAAATTCGTAACATGGAAGGAAGCTGTAAAATAAATCGATAACTAAAGGAAGGAGGGGTTTTTAAACCACTAGATATGCCTTTAGACATCTAAAACTCAGGCCGGGATAGGGGAGGGGAAAGAATTCGGTAAAGTGTCGGCCAAACGTTACACTATGTTGAAGGTGCCATCCCGGCATTTGCCTGGTGTGCATGAGGAAAAACTCTGGAAAAACCTCAGTAAGGATGGTCGGCAGCTGAGATCGATCCCAGGACCTCCCGAAGACTACGCCAACGCTTTACCTCTACGGCGGCTTGGTATAACGTTTTTGAATAGAATCCAGTGTCCAAGTATTCACCAAAACATTAAAACAAAAAAATTTCATGAGCATAAAACGTATTATCTATGATTTGGGAAACCTTTGTCATAACGTGGGTGGCGATCCACAGACTCAAGTCATAAGACTACTAACTCTCGCAAAATTTCTATTTCTCACCTAACACTGCGCGAGATTATTGCACATTTAAGAATTATTGAGATTCAACATTTCAACCTACGACATACGACGAGGCATTTTTTTCTCCGCTGAATCAAATATGCCTAGTCCATACAAAACAACATACTTCCTTTCTTAATGGGACATGGTAATTCCAACGTTGAACTGTTAACAATTTTGGAAAAATTCGTTGATATATTCCGTAATGTTTCAGAAATATGTAAGTATTTGCAGTTATCGATAGTAATTCTGGAAAATCACCGAGAAATTTCTTTTGTGTTATTGAAAGTTTTCCCTTTTAAGTACCAGTGTGATTTGCGCACATGCGCAGAAAAAATTTTCTTATCGTAACCAAATTGTGGTCAACTGTTTTCTGTTGCCATCTTGATCAGAAATGGGAAATATCGTCAATCAATGGGTAATTGACAAATCGAAAAATGATTAAAGCGTGGCGTAAGTAGTGGAAGTAACTTATTTTGTCTTCGGAGTTTGGAAAACGAATTTCTGATTCTCTATGATGTTCTTTTCTGTTGTTTTAATTATGACTGACAGCTTGGTCCAGTTGGCAAAACACTGGGGTTTTAGCTGAACGACCAGTGTTCGAGTCTCGATCTTTTTTCAGTACCCTGAAAACTGCATTAGATTTAGTTTCTATCAGTCAAGTTACTGGAAATGCCTTTTTCACGAATGTTTCTGATTTTTTTTTTCACAGTATGTTATATCAGCGCATAAATAATGTGTAATGTCACGGACAACTCTCCGAATAGTGTAATCCCGTTGCCATACGAGATCTGCTACATGCAAAATTTTAGCGACTGAGGACAAAAAGGAGAGCCGTGACACGTTTCCGCTTAACGATGTGATAAGTTACTGATGGAAGGCAGGCGTTTGGAAGTAGAAGGCCTTGTTGTTTGGCATTATGACCAAAAGAACAATAGAAAAGTTTATGGTATCAAAAGTGGAAAAACAGAGTTTAATGTTCATGTACCGTAATTGAAGGGTTGCTGTTAAGTCGATAACTTGCCATAAAGCGTTACGAATGAAGAATTAATAGCGTAAGGTTTCAGAAGTATGACATAAATCGCCTCGTTTCTTGTTTAGTTGAACCCACATGTTGTTGTGTCTTTTATAGTTTGTGACTTCAGGACGTGCGATAAAGATCCTTTTTGTACAGAACAACAACAAGTTGGACATATTGAGTGATAAAAGTGATCGACGAATTTTGAAAAACAGTGCAGTGTTTCAAATATAGAAGATGGATTTGAAGATGGTCACAAGAACCTAGGAAAACGAATTCTTTATTTCACTTTGAAGAATAAGGTAATTGAAACAATGTGGTACTTATTCAAATGTACTTTCTTCTACGAAACGGCCAGCTCACTATGCCAAAGACTAATTACGCAAGACTTATACATGTGTTTCACGAAACACTACTATTATAGATTGGCGTCCAGCGACCAGGAATCAGCACGTAGCAAGTTTGCTTACCGAAGTGAGTGCCATTTGTGTTGAGCTACGTGAAAGCTAAAGAACATTGCCAAACTGTTGACGGAGAGCTTCCGGCATAGTGTAGAGCGACGGATCACAGATCGGGCGGGAGGGTTCGAGCCCCGGCAAAGTAACGATTACTTTTAATATATATATATATATATATATATATATATTTCCTTGCACTCAGCCGCCTATCAAATTGATTACTAGAGTGTCTTTGGTATTCCGGGGCACCTTGAGAGGTAAATGCGGTCGAGCGTGGAACTGACCACTCCACCTTACTTCGTGCCGTTGGTCGAGAATATGTGGCGCGCTGCCTTCACATCACATGCGTTGTCCATGGCCACACAGGGGCGATATCTTTACATTTACTTACAATATCTGCTCGCTTTTGCTTACTGCAAAGTCGTTCCGCAAAATGCCTGAACGAACTTGATTCTGACAAAAAGCAAATTGGTCGACCGAGAAAACCTTCAGAGTCGAGAACTGAGGAAGTGCAAGATAACTCTACTGATCAATCAACTTCACGGTCTTTTAAAATATGCGAGAAAAAAAAAAGATGATGATTTGGAATGTGGAGTGTGTGATGAAAGCTTTGAAGACAATGTGGTAGATAAGACAGAAGATTAATGAATTGCTCTTTCTGTATAGTGTCATCCCATGTCAGATGTTGAAAGCAGGACGATAGTTCGTATGTGTTTATGTCCGACGTTTGCGTTACTCATTCAAGCTATGATGAAAACAATGTCCCAAGCTCTCCGTGATAGACCTAATTACTTTTCAATAACATTTTCAGTTTTTGCTTTTGAGAGTCGATAAAACACATTCTATAACCAAACTATTGTTTCTAATATGCGAGCGCTGGAAATACGCCACATTTACCTTCTTTTCTTCTTTTGTTTCACATTAGACGCTTCAAACTGTAGTTATTGATTTCATCACATTGCTATTTAGTTCTTATTTTTCTTTGTATTTTGTATGATTTAACCATTAAAGCGTTATAACGAAAATGTCTACCTATTATCATGAAATTACCTGTGCATGTGTACTCTTTATAAAACTCAATTTATATGGAATATAAATTGTTCACACAATACCTATTACCAGTGTGGAAATTGGAGCAACTTAGTGTGATGGTGGTGGTGAATTGGTATTTCTATATTAATTGAGCCGTTTCGTTATCCCTTTGTTCCGTAATGGTCCTCTGCTATTCTATTTTCATATTTATTTTTTTTTTACACATTAGTGTAACTTTTTGTTTTTCACTGCTATAATTTCATCAGGGGTTACTTGGGATTCTGTTCCTAAATATCCTGGTTTATTGCCATATTCATTTTAATTTATGTAATCACAATTACGCAATATGTACGTACAAAACTCTTTACAGAAACATCAAAATTAAAACCACGAATGACAAACGTTAGTGAATCATCAAGTACCTTTTTTCTGAGCATTGACAGTTCTGAATATAGCTTCTAGAATATATACAAAGTAGGAATAAGTCAATGATAATATATACGTTCCTCTGAAATAATTTAGCGTCCCCCCAACAATTCCTTTCTTATTTTAATTCCAAGCAACTCCCGAACAATATTTACATTTATTTATTTAGAACACAACAGGAAAACCTAATTACAATGTTCCACATTTTAGATTATTGTCACCGCTAGGAGTACAATCAACATATAGATTTTTTTTTTTTTACAATGTTATGAATTTGAGTTTTTTGTTCTAGTTTTGGTTGATGGGACATGTATCTGAAAGTTTGAGAAAAGATTGATGCAATCTATTCTATTTGTAAACACTTTGTAAAGAAAAATCATTTCATGAAGAGTACGTCTGTTCCCAAGACTCATCATGTTAAAGTTTGTATTTAATATATATTTTTTTGCTATCAGTTCTCGGATAAACGCCTGTTTCTTTGTATATCAGGAATCTTAGGAATTTTGCTTGGATTTTTTCCAGTTTGTTTGAGGTATGTGCAGTACTTGGATTCCAGATAATGGTAGCGTATTCAGTTTTTGATCTTACACATGTTTGAAATAGACATATGAGAGTTTATGTCTTCCTGAAATCCTTTCCCATTCTTCTTATTAATCCCAGATTTCTATACGCTTCATTAACAACTTTGTCTACATGAACGTCAAAAAGCAATTTGGAATCAAATATTATACCTAGATCCTTTACAGTTTTGGGGTATGGTAGAGGCGTGTTATTAATTTTATATTTGAAATGCACGGCTGTCTGACGTCTTGTAAATGACATTACATTACATTTGTTGACATTAATTTCAAGTGAGTTATTGTTACACCATTTAACTATTTCGTTTATCTCAAGTTGTAGATTTTTCACAATCGTTCAATGAGTTGATACTAGAGTAAATTTTTAGGTCGTCAGCGAATAAAAGTTTGTTAGGTGTTTTGATACATGCAGGAAGATCATTAATGAAAAATAAAAATTGGCTAATAGGTTCGACCCTTGAGGCACTCCCGAAGATACAGGATATTCTTGGAATATTCCACCTTTTTAAACAACATACATATTGTTTACGATCATTAAAATAAGACTCAAATAACTTAACCGGACCTGGGGGAAAATGAAATTACCTAAGTTTTTCCGTAATAATGCAGTGATTTTATGTGTCAAATGCCTTAGCAAAGTCGGTCTATATTACATCCACTTGCTGGCCCTGGTCTAAGGTTGAAGTTATGTAGTCAGTAATAAGGCAAAGGTTCGTTACAGTTGACCTGCCACTGAGGAAACCATGTTGAAATTCTAATATTGATGGTCTGACATGAATACTGATTTTTTTGTACAATATTGATTCAAATACTTTGGCAAATGTGCAAAATATGGCAATTGGCCTATATTTTTTTATTTCAGATTTGCTATTGCCTTTAGGTATGGGACAAATTTTTGTTGTTTTCCAATTATCCGGAAACACATTACAAGTGATTATTAGGTTAAAAATGATATAAAGTGGTGCCAATAGGGGTTCTTCGCAGCCCTTTACTATATATTGCGGAATATCATCAGGGCCTGTACTTCCTTTTGATTTTAACTTTTTTATTGCACGTTGTACTTCTCGCATTTCAATATGTGAGACCTCAAGTTGATCTAATTTATCGCTCAGTTTAAGCGTTTCGGTTTGATTGTAATTACCCTGTGTATGTTCCTTCTTATAGACACTTTGAAAATGCTTAGCAAAGGAATTCACAATCTCATTGTCGGTCTCTAACATCCGGCCATTATGTGTTAGTGTACCATTTAAATGACGAGTCTTCTGTTTCATGAAGTCCCAAAATTGAGCTGGCTTGGTTTCAATTGCAGATTCAGACAAGTTGATATAATTACCAGGGTGAGTCATATGTTCGTAGTGTTGGGTGGCCCTGCCCACTCGATGCCGGAAAACCATGTGCAACGTGTAGAATGGGAGAAGGTGGTGGTGGCAGAAAGCGTGTCACGTGTCTGTCTGATCACAGCGCTAACGGTGTGTGGGAGGAACTACGCGTTGAATACACAGTTGGCAGGACAATGGCTGAGGAGAAACTTGTGTGTCGTGTGCTTCTGCGCCATTACTGGAAAAAGGGGTTGAATGCAGCAGCAGCAGCCAAGGAAATTTGTGCCGTAGAAGATGAAGGTACTGTCCACCCGTCCACAGCTAGAAAGTGGTTTCAACGTTTTCGGTCTGGTGACACCAGTCTCGATGACAAGCCCAAGAGTGGACGCCCTGTGACGACGGATATCGATGCCCTCCTGAACGATCTTGAAGGAAACCCAGGAACCAGTACCCGCCAGCTGGCAGATGAGGTCCGGACCAGAGCCCTGCACGGGCCGGGCGCGCCCGTTCGGCCCGGCGGATTACCCGGCCCGTTTCAAGTACACCGGGTCGGACCGAGCCGGGCTCATTCCGGGCCAAGCCGGGTCGGCCCGGACACATATGATGTGGGGCCGAACCAGGCACAAGTACTTCCTTGCCGGATCGGGTTGGACACTTCAAAGGTCGGATCGGGCGCTAATACTGTCTGAATATGTTAATCGTAATTTATTTGGATGCAACTTCCAATACAAAATAAACTATTGATAACGTATCACGTGATATAGATTCCGGATACGGCCATCTTGGCCAAATTAGCAAATTTCGATTTCCGCATTGAAATCCACAAGGAAACGATAATCTAGTCAGCATGACAAGCGAAGCTTGAAATTCGAATCGAACAATCCTCAACGTGTCACGTGATATAGTTTCCGGTAGTCATATTAGCAGATAGTTTCATTTATGACCATAATTTATGAGCTTAATGCGTAATGTATCTAATTCCTATATAATCCCATGTTAAAAATTAACGATTTTTAGAAAATGTTTTCTTATTTAGAGATGATATACACATCAAAGGACTTCAGATTCGTGTTTGCCATACCGAGTTTGGGAAAAAGCAGGTTGCAGATAGACGATTAAACGAACTGGAAGCTCTCCAGGACGCCATTTTGAATTTTTTGAGACAACTACAAATATCTGCTAGAAAAGTGGAACAAACGGCATTTCGCTCAGAATGACACACCGAGAAAAATAGCTATCTCGGATTTTCCATAATACATGTCATCACTTAGTTGCGGCGGCCATTTTGTG
>JAGDQP010046085.1:447-15415 GCA_022664845.1 Lepisma saccharinum
ATATGTCTGATGAGGATCTTTGCTAGAAGGTCGAAACGTTACGTGTAATTTATTTTTTACGAATAATAGTCTTGTTCACCAGTTTCAGTGTTTTTGAAGTAAAACATATTTTCATTTTCCTCTACGTTTTCGCCATGTCTCGACTTTCTCCAGTCTTATCTAGTATTCATCATTTTTATGCAACTCATCCTTTCAGTTTGCTTCATTTGCATATATATTGTTTTAACTGTGTCATTGAATGCATGCTCCAGATCGTTATAACAAAATAGTTCTTAGAAAGTATTTAATCAATGATTTCGACAAATAATTTTTCATAAATACACAGTGAACAATATTCCAAGTGAAAACCTGTTCTATGATTGCTTTTGTTTTAGTGCCGTGGTTAATTTGGACGTTCGGTAAGTATTAATGCAATTTTCAAAACAGAAGCTTTCGAAATAAAATAGCAGCAATAATGAAAGGTTATTCCCAAATAGTTTAAAATAGCAGACAAAAATATAAGCTGATGTATTTTTTGGAAAATGTTCTAAAGCTGTATGTAGCTCCGTTCCTTCAGTTCTATGAACTTGTATAACAAGCGAGGAGATTTGAAAAATAAACATTTAGGTTTCAAGGATAATAAATATGCAAAAGATAATATCGGATAAGAATCCTAACCTAATCTTAGATTTCTGTGTAATAAATGTCATCATTATGACTGCAGTGTCAATCCTTGTGTTTAGTTAAGATTATTCAAATTCATTTTGACAGTAAAGCACACCTGTGAAATGTGCATCAGCATTGATCTTATTCATTTGCTAAGATTGTTACTGTAGCGCTCACAGAAACAACTGGGTAGTCCCCGACATATTACAGATATTCCAGGGAGAGTAATCCACATCCCCCACAGCTTGCTTCTTCAATTTTGTGCCACTCCCAAAGGCCTGGATCTGCTAAAACCGGGAATTTAGCTATGCATTGTCCCGAGCAGTAGTCGGCTTGATATGTCTTCTCAGAACATGTTGATATAAAGCAGTTTTAGCTGGTGATAATCTATTGATTCAACATTTTTATATAATTTTCTTTAGATCACATTGGTTCGTGGTGTTCTCAAATCTTGCAACGTTCATTTAGCTCATTTCCCGACGACATACAACTAAGAAAATTTGCACAGCGACGTACGTCGGGTGAAAATACAATATACTATTGTTACTCTCATATATTTATATATATTGATATAAGCTGTGTTTTAATATTTTTAAATATTATCCATAAATACAAGCTTGCAACGCTGTGGCGTTTGACTCGTTACAGGCCACTTTAGAATTTGGATAAAAAAAATGTTAAAAAAGTTTCTGAAGACATACTTTTCTTAAACATTTCGTACTAAAAAGTAAAATCTAATTTTCTTTATGCATGACTAAAAAGAAAAGCATGGGGAGCGCTAATTGAAGAATTTATAAAGTGACTATATATAAGAGAGCTTCTCCCCATGCTTCTCTTTTTAGTCGTGCATAACCGTAATTATTTTTACTTTTTTACTACGAATTGTTTTTATAAAAGTATGTTTTAGGAAAAAAAAACGTTATTGTTATACGTTCATTTCTTTAGTACACAATGGTTCGTGGTGTCCTGAAATCTTGCAACGTTAATTTGACTCCTTTCCCGAGCTCTTTCAATGATGAAATTTTGAACAGGGACGTAAGTCAGGATAAATGTTAGGACGATGAGTGGAAGAGGAAGAGAGCTTGCAGACTTGATGGAAAGAAGAAAGATTGTGATCCTGTGCGTTCAAGAGACAAGATGGAAAGGAAATAAAGCAGAGACCTAGGTGGCGGCTACAAGTTGCTGTATGGTGGAACAAATGAACATGGAAGGAGCGGCGTAGGAATTGTTCTTTCAAGAGATCTGAAAGATAGTGTAGTAAGTGTAAATAGAAGGAACAACAAAGTGATGAGTATCAAGATATGCATGGGTGAAATGATCAACATATGGTGTGCGTATGCTCCGCAAGTCTGCTGCAAGGAAGAAGAAAAGACGGAATTCTTGGATAAAGTGGACCATAAACTTCGCAGCGTACCTCCAGCGGAAAGAATAATTGTGGGTGGCGACTTGAATGGACATGTAGGAAGAAGCAGAGAAGGCATTGAGAGGACCCACATCTTAAGGAGATTAACAACTGCAAGGTCATAAATGGTGAAAGTGTGGCCCCACAACACAGAGTGATGCTTCTGGACTGGGAGTTTGCAGGTAGAAAAAAATAGGAGGCCGTAAAATGGAGAGCCTAATATTAGATGGTGGGGACTTAAAGAAGAAAAACTAAGAAAAATGTTCAGAGAAGACGTTATCGAAAGAATAAATCTGCAAGAAGATGATGTGCAAAAATGGTAGGATGTGAACAGTAGGATCATGCTAACGGGCGCAGAGAAGACTTTGGGTAAAACTTCTGGAAAGGACCCTCCTGCAGGAAAGGAAACGTGGTGGGGGAATGAGAAAATGCAAGTAGCTATTAAAACTAAGAAGAAAGCTAAAACAAGATTGGATGCTTCAGGTACAGAAGAAAATAAATATAGCTTCAAAGCGACTAATAAGGAAACAAAGAGGGCAATGGCAAGAACAAAAGCGCAAGCTTGGGATGAACGGTATGACGTGCTTGAAACACCAAGTGGAGTGAAGAAGCTATACAAGTTAGCAAAAATTAGAGACAAGGCAATAAAGGATATTAGCCATTTAGGCAAATTAAGAATGGTCAAGGATTAGTGCTTACCGATGAAGACAAGATTAAAGAGAGATGGGCCGCGTATTTCGAAACGCTCCTGAATGAAAAAAAATCCAAGAAAAGCTCTTAGCTACGGAACCAAAGCCAAGAATATGCCGAGAAGAAGTAGAAAAAGCAGTACAGAAAATGAAGACCGGAAAAGCTACAGGTCCTGTTGCATACCAGTACCAGCGTGGAAGAGTTTGGGACCAGAATGTATAGATATTGTATGGGATCTGATGCAAAATATCTATGAAGAAGAAAAAATGACAACTCTGTGGAGAGAGGGTGTTATTGTACCATGTTTTAAGGAGAAGGGAGATATACAGGATTGTGGAAACTATAAAGGAATCAAACTAATATCACACACGATGAAGATTTGGGAGAAAATTATAGAAGGAAGGTTACGAGAAGAAAACATCAAAAGAAGAAGAAAAAAATTGGATTTATGCCAGGAAAGCTACAACGGATGCAACTTTTATATTAGAATCAACTATGGAAAAGCAAAAAGGAATGCATATGGTCTTTATTGATTTAGAGAAGGCCTACGACACAGTACCACGTAAGGAACTATGAAGATGCTTGAGAGAGAAACGAGTGAAAGAGAAATATATAAGGATAATCCAAGATATGTATACAACTCAGGTAAGAAGTAGTGTGGAATTGACACGCGAAATCCCTGTTATGGCTGGATTACACCAGGGTTCAGCCTTAAGCCCGTACCCCTTCAACGTAGTTAGGATGTGAGAGATGAAACCCCCTTGTGTATGATGTTTGGCGATGATATTGCACTATGCAATACTAATAGGGCAGAACTTGAAAGCAAGTACAGAGTTGGAGAGCAAGTCTCTGGAATATAGAGGCCTAAAGATTAGTAGAAAGAAAACTGAGTATCTTGAGTTTAACGGAGAAGGAAATGGAGAAGGAATAAGGTGAAAAGTTTTAAATAAATAGGATCAACTGTTACTGGGAATGGCGATTTGGATTTGTAGCCTAAGCAGCTCATTACCTAAAGGGTATGTTAAATTCAAACAAAACAAAAAAACTACCGATGTTTAACTAGCTGTATGACCAGTCAAGAGGAACTGATTAAAAAGCAACTTAAATAACTATCAGGCAAAAATGAACTTTCTAAAAATTTATTATATAACAGACCTCTTGCTCAACAATTTCTGAATAATTAGATACTCCCAAAAAACTAACAATTTTATGTCAATAGCATCTAAAGTATTTTATTATTAATTTTAGATTTGGAATACCAACTATCCAGTTCAACTTTTATTCAAGTTTTCACAACAGTCAAATGTCAAATGTTAGCTATGCAATATTCCAATACAGGCAAATCAATCATATACAAAGAACAGCAAGGCTAGGAACACATCAGTATACATCAACAGTTAAAACACTCTTCATATTTCAAGAATGCGCAACCAGAAATCAGTCTGGGACTGAAATTTTAATAGTTTTACTGAAAGAGCGGAGGGGTGGGGTTGGATAAATTACATATAAGCCAAAATACTGCCTCAAATGTTCTTCTTTTGAAATGAAACTTCTCAACACGCTATAATTAAAGGTAGTTTATAATATTACTTTCAACGAACCATTTCCAAACCTTCAACTGGTTTGGAAATTACAGCCTTTTAAATTCAGAATGTACACAATTTTTCGGAGAATTTTCAAGTTTTTGGTTTTTTGCTTTTAAAACTTCGCAAATTTCACAGGATGATAAATTAACATTAATCAAGGCCTATTCCAAATTTATAGCTTGATTGCATGCCATTTCTTGCCAGAAATATAAAATTATTCCCAATTCTCAAGTGAACACGACTTGGCGAAACGTCGCATCTTTTTCCAAATCAAAACAACCACTTCTATTTCCACTTCAAATACTTCGCTTGTTATAAAAGCTTTATGCACCAACAATTCCAGTAAAAATTCATTCAATAACCTATACTTTCTCCAAATTAACCACTCTTGGAAACTTCCAAAAGTTTTCCATTAAATTCCAAAATATTCCGTAGCTCAATATGGCATAATCATTGAGACAGATATAACATTTATTATTATTCTCAACATCCGAATACAACTTACAATCAAACACAAACACTTACGACACATACAACTTAAATCCATTCCTGTACCTAAACCTGTCTCATGTAAAATTATCACAACTTCTCTCTAAAGAAACTTCCTTAATTCCTGCGAATTTATTCCAGTTTTTTTCTCTAATTTGTTTCCTATTCCAGAAAAGCAGTCTATGAAGTAATCTACCCTAGCTTCGTGAAGGTTAGAAACTTATTTATTTTTACACCCTGCTGATTATTGTTACTGTCAAATCACAATTGAACCATTCATCATAACACTTAGCCTCACTACATTATCCATTAAATATTATTTAAGAAAAACTTTATTTTCTTCCTTGCACCTAGATGCGTATGTATACTAATACTCATACATGGAATTCATTTCATAACTTCACTCTCCAACCTACGTTCATTAATTATATTACTTATTGAACCACAATTAAATATTTTGTTTGAAGCAAACTCAAATCGTTCAAATCTATTATCCATGACACAGTTGTTTATATATCAAATAGATTACTGCAACGATGTAAGACTACTTCTTCCCAAAATTCAACTTCACTATAATTTCCAATATCTTGGCTGGTTCAAAACGGTAAATGAGTAATCAGCTTGATTGAACAAGTACTCAGTTTATCTTTTCCTAATCCATTCAATTTAAACATTTATTTTCGTAAATTTCAATCCGCCATTTGGTACGGAATAGTACTTTATAAGTCCTAAACATGCCTATTATCACCATCAGACTATCTAAGTAATTTCAAAAACCTCCACAGTTATTTTGATGGCGCTGTTGTTGCCCATCAGTGTGACTAAATCATGAAAGAAACATTATCTGACTAGAAAATTACAGACTTTGTCGCTTATTTCTTAAGAATCAAACTTTGTAGTGTGATGAGATATCATCACGCTACAGACTCGGAAATAACACAGAGAATGTAAGACCGATGGCGAAATTGGAGGAAAGTAAGTGGTGTTCTCTGCGACCGCAGAATCACAGTTAAGAATAAAGGGATGATTTACAAAACAGAGGTTAGACCAGCAATGATGTACGGAGCAGAAACATGGCCAATAAAGAAAGCACAAGAAAAGAGATTAGATGTCACTGAAATTAGAATGCTACGCTGGATGTGTGGGATAACAAGAAAAGAGAGAGTGAAAAATGTGAGGGTAAGAGGTACAGCCAAAGTTGTAGAGATATCTAAGTAGATACAAGAAAGAAGACTGCAGTGGTATGGACATTTAATGAGGAGAACAAATGACTATGTAGTCAGAATAATGATGGTAATGGAAGTAGAGGGCAAGAGAGGTAGAGGGAGGCCAAGGAGGAAATGTATGGATATGGTTATGAAGGATCTCGGGGAGAAAGGTCTGTCAGCGGAAGAAGTACAGGACAGGTCTTTGTGGAGAAGACTCATCAGGATCGTCGACCCCACGTAGGTGGGAAAACACGGAGAGAAAGAAGAAGAGCAAATTTTATTTTTACTTTTAATACGGTCTTCTTCATCCTAAAATAAATACCAGCCGGCAAAGATCTCTCGTTTTACTAGTTGTAGAGTATTCTAAGATTTTACTAGTTGCTGAGAAAAAATAACCGAAAATGTATACTAGTTTTGTTCCCATTGACCATCGGACCTTACTTAAAAAATAGACCTCGTATGTTACTTCAAGCTTTCGCCTTATGCCAGCACCACTGAAACTTCTGCTCTTTGTTTTCAACGTGTCAGGTATATAGTCTTATACACATCCTAGATAATATCAGTGCGATTTATCGTCTCCTCTTCATGAAGACACTTTAAATCAAATTTCTTTGTGTGAATTCCTAATTATTGCAATGTGGTGAACTTGGACAAAGAAGACGCTATTACCGCTTCAATGAGAGTTTCAACCTATCCGCGTCTATTTAAAAAAAATATATATATAATTACACTCATAATGGACTTTGAGTACAGGCCCATCATCGTCACAATATACTTACTTTCGTAAACATTTTCATGGAATTTCCTGTGTATGGGTTTAGCCTTTGCATACAGAAGTAAATGTAAATAACACATGTGATAAACAGGTGTTTGACCTTTATCTAGGTTGTTGAGAACGTCTGCAATTACATACATTGCTTTGCTTATTCTAGTAGTTCAATATATCCTATCTGGAAACATAGATAATAATACACATCAATGCCTAAAGATGGTGTTGTCGTATCTCTATAGGAATTTAATAGGAGATACGACCTATATAATTCTTAATTGTCAACACGTCGCCTATTTGTTCATACAGAAATCTTGAGTTAAATGCACTTTAGGGAACGCTCTCATTATACCTTAATGACCAGCGTGTATAGCAAACACGTGGACATTGTATAAACAATAACATACATGTTTATAAAACAAACATGTGGTTATGTAAGGAAACAAGTCAAACATACACATTAAAACAAACAACGGTCCACTCCTCAAGCTAACACTAAATAAAGCAAATAACAAAAAATAAAAAAGCTAAAGTCAAATAAAAAAACAAAAGTAACCACCCCTACAATCACCTTTTAAAAAACCTACACAAAGCAAAAGCCATCACTCGTTTTCCCAGGTGGTCAGCTCCTCTCCTTCAATGTTCTCAGTTTGCTAAAGAAAACTGGAACATCTTGGTACGCAGTTCGCTAAAAAGCTGGTACTACCTGCACAGGTGGTTTGCCAAAAAACTGGTATGCACTCTCACATATAAACCCTAACTTAACCTGTACGTAGTTCGCCAAAAAACTGGTACAACGACCTAACACGTAATTCGCTAAAACATTAGTGTCATCTGCACACGTAGTTCGAGAAAGGAACTGGTGTGTACTCTTACCTTAATATTTTCCTTACGGAGTTCGCCAAAAATCTGGTACAATGTCCTGACACGCAGCTTGCTAAAAAACTGATGTCATCCTATTTTCCACAATCTCTTAACTAATCACTCTAAAAAATAAAATATCTTTGTAATCGTCCATACTCAAATACCTGTAAACTGTGTTCTTCGGGACGGTAATTTTATTAACTTTGTTCTTATATATAAATTAAAAATTAAAAACTAAAAACCATTCCCGTGTATCTTTGACTCTACCAATTCAAAACTAAAAAAAAACAAAACATTACGATACTCTTGAGTGTATTACGAAATATCAGGTTCTACTTGTTCTAACCTCTTTTCTTCTGCTCTAAAGAGTCACACTGAATACAGCTATAATGTTTGGACTTAATCATGTTTGCTTTTGTTTTTACTTTCTACAAGTTTTTTTTTTTTTTTTTTTTTTTCAAAATCTATGGTACGCTTTGGAGCTGAGAATGGCAAAATTAGAGAATTGTGCCATTGTATTCCAACTTCTCTAAAATCTATCTCAAGGCGAATATTTGTTCGAACGTTTACGTATTTCTAGTGAATCTACATTTGTCACATCGAGTTATTTCATCCACATAAAAAATAATATTCCGTTGACAGGTTAATAAATTCCGATGTTATGTCTATCAGAGGATTTTACTTAATGCTATTACATAGGCAGGGCATAAAATTGGGACGACTTGGCTGCATTACAAAACGATAACAAAGCAAAGATTTATTAAAGTTGAAACTCTCGTCTTTTATTGAGCGAAGAAATATGCTATCTATACAAGAGATTTGAAATTAAAAGGGATCATGTTCCAAATATTTAAAGAAAACAATTCGGAATGGTCATAGAGATAAATAAAGAAATAAAATTTACCTGATCTACATATGTATATCGAATGTCCAGCACAATTGGTTCTTTAATCTAAAGAAAATATGAAAATTTTGCTGTGTCATCCATCTATTGGATAATTTTATTAGTAACCGGGATAGAAGGAATAAAAAGCATATTTTCACCTTTTAAGCTATGTTACGTCGATAAGTAGATTTCCATTATCAACATGAAACTACTCAAGTGAATTTGTAGGGGGAATCACTGAGTAGAATTTGAAATTCTCACACAGAACTACTTAAAGCAACGAAACGGAAATTTAACTCAAACTGTAGCAATGTTACTGTATTGTAACATATGTATATAGATATTAATAATCCAGTACAACACTTAATGATGTTTCTAAAAGTAAATTAGTAGACTTGGGGAAGAAGAATAAACTTTGAATCTTAGTTTCACCAAAAAAAAAAAAAAAAAAAAAGTTCAATATTTCCATTCATACAGATAATACTTAAGATGTAATTAACAGAATATTTCCACAGTTCAAGCTTAACTTGTACAATTGTTTGATCTTTCGTTTCTATAAATGATATTGACCAAACACGTAAGCACTAAATTTATAAGATTTTCCAGATTGTGATTAGGGAATTTCAATACATTTTATAATAATATTTTTTAAACTTGCAATATGTATATCGCTTCGAAAAAAAATCGATATGTTTAAATGTCTAACTTACAATTACTTTTTAGTATCTTAACAGATTATAATATGGTGTACGGGAGAAGTAAATAGACTAAAATCTTCTTTATCCGTAAATCCGGGTTATCCCAAATGGTTTCGAAAAATAAAGTACTTTTCGTGAGATTCAAAATACCTGTACGTCGTATATAATTGAGCGCAACTAATTGATTCTTTACAGTGTAAATGTGCTATTGTTGTACAGTACACTTAGCTTATTAATATATATTTTTATCACATAAACGATATTATTACTCCATTTATGTAAATCTAGTTTGTCGGAAACGTGTCCTCCCTCATCAAGTCCGAATAAACGACCTTGTAGTGAAATTACATAACTTATTACGTAAATAGCCTATAGAAAGAAAGTTACTAAAAGTTTGGTCTCAACGTGTTCTTTAAGATATTTTCCGTCCTACTTCATGGATTTTGTAAAATTAAAATAAATTAAATATCCCTTCTATTTCTTACTCTACAACGCACAACAAGTTTTCCGGGCAAAATGAATTGACTTTCAAATTAGAAAGGATATTTTTCAAGAACGATATTAAACATTAATGTGTTTTACGGGAGGTTGTTGTCTCCTTATATTAGCGTTTCCCAAAGCCAGCTACAAGGAGCGCTTTGGCAAGCGTGACACCCCTACCTTGAGTAGATAATACATAATAAGACATGGTGGCCTTTATTATTAAAATTCTATCACTTAACAAGTATAAATATGAGTAGAAATGAATTTGTTATTGTAGGCAACTGTAATTACGAGTGCAATTATATATTTTCAAAAACAATTATTACATCCAACATGTCTTACTATGGGGGACTGGTAGCCATCATAACTTAGTTGTTTCTGTACTATTCTGTTAATGTGGTAATTTTAATCACTTCTTTGTAGATCAGCTGAATAGTCACCGGGATTGGCCACAGTTCTGTACATGATAACTTGAACCGCCTCAGTCACAAATCCTTGTTTTCGATAAATAGAAGAAAACCTAATTCCTTTCTCATAGAAACTAAATAGACAAATTAGGTAGACTTACTTCCTTCTATTATTTAACATGTTCACAATAAGAATCATTCAACAAGTACGTGAAGCCTTATGAATACGATACAAACCTGTGTTAATCACATTTCGGCCAAAATTGGACTTATGCGGTTCTAGCTCTCAGGTACAGATGTAATTCCCATTGATAACATTTGTCTTTCCTAGGATTCTAAAACCAACAACTGAATTTCTTTAATTTGTTTGAAATAATCCACTAATTGTGTAGAAATAGTGATCGAAACTTCGTAAATTATTAATTATTGAATTATTCCATGAATACAAGTACTTTACGTTTCTGGAGTGAAGATGTTCAGCGTGGAGCCGTTATCAATAATCTCGTTACAAGTTCTTTTCATAATGTTTCTTTGCCAAGACGTTTCCTTACAACTATATCCATAGTGTTTACAACTAATTCAAGAAGTAGATTGTCATTAACTGTGGTACCACACAAAATATACTTTCTTTTAATTTCTTTTCCTATTAATTATTCTGATGCCAGATATACAAAGAAGTTTATTACCATACTCTACGCGGGTATGGAAATCGGAAAAAAATTGTTGAACACCTTAAAATTTGCACAGAGGTTCCGTTAGTCATAACTAACAAGATATTAAAAATCATTGCCTCTCCAATGTCAGCTAAACCGACTATGGTGGCCGAACCAATATGGCCGACACCGACACCGTTACAAATCATATTTACAATATTTCCCTGAAATAATAACGCAAACTTCTTGTGGTGGTTCTTCAAATCAAAGCACGAAAAGTTCCTTAAAAGAAATTTCGAAATATGTGTAGTTTTCCAGCTACAAGGCCTTAAGTTAGTGCGGCATCGTAGCACCCATTATGTATATTTGAGTAGTAAGGTAAGTGTACCGATTATCACCCGGGCCCCAATATGGCCCGACCCCCAGATCTGTGCATCCTTCGTTCGTGCTGCAAGATGCCACGTTAAATTATATCCTCATGACAAGAGAAAGCATTTTTGCGCGACTCATTTGTTTGCGAGTGGCGTGAGAGGCACCAGCTCCAGTTGAAGTGGCATATTGAGCAAGAAAATATTTAGCTGTAATTTTAGCAGAGTACGTAATGTTTCGTTTCAGTAAATATTGTTGAAAACCGAATCAGTATAATGCATAGATGTAGCTATGTGAGCATACGTGAATATAAAATGTGTAAATATTGCATTGTGTAACTAACAGGCGCCAGAAAAAGTAAAGAGGTAAATAGTGCGCAATATGGCCCACCGCCGTATTGGGCAAAATTCAGTCATAATTATTTCAAATTAAAGAATTAGGTATTTGAAATGTTTCAACTGAACACTCATCATCATAATCTTTAGAAATTAAAACGAAGTTAATATCAGGTAATAAGGAAGCTATCAATTCCAATACAAAGAATCAGAAGATTAAGACCAAAACAAAGCAAGTGTCATCACGTGTAAAGCGACCGGAATTTCAGCAACTGCTTCTAATAGTTTTGAAGAACCGACACTGAGTTGCTCCAAGTCTTGTGGATCTTGGTTTTGTTACCTTTGTCAGGCAGACAAGGTTACAGACATGCATCTTTGCGTGTCGTAGTGCAAATACGTTCATGAAGAATGTGTGGGATCATGTGGGACGTGACGTTATAAACTTTTTCGTTTGTGTTACAATTCTTCTTATTTATTCATATTATCTTCTTCTTGTATATTCACTTGTTTTTCACAAATGTTGGCATTTTCTGTTAATACAATATTCTTGGTTTTGCAATGCCATATAAATTGTACACTTCGCATAAAAAAATTGTGACAGCGAACGCCGTGCAGCTAGGCAACCCAAATGGCACCTTCGTATCCCATAATCGTGTTTGGTAAACAGACCCCCTCTTTCTCTTTCCTTCATCTCGCCCATACTAAAATCAGCAAACATCAAGAGCACGTTTTTGTTTATCAAAATAGACATATATTAGTATCGATAAAATGAAAGAATAAAAGCGAGACGAATCAATATACATAAGTTGATGCAGGGAGAAATTTAAACACACAGTGAAACATTGAAACCGATCAACGTCTGTTAGACAGAGGCAGAGATATGAGAGAGAGAGAGAGAGAGAGAGAGAGATAAAGAAAGAGAGAGATAGAAGAAGAAGAAGAAGAAGAAGAAGTAAAGATAAAAATATGGAATTTGAACATAGTAAAAAGATTAAGTTCAGTTCCCACACAACAGAGTTCGCTTCCCACAAATCTAACAGCAAGATAGAAGTGACTTTTGGACTTTATATTTGTTCATCGCTCTTTGAATATATAAACGGTTCTTCAAAAATTCATTAAGTCACTTTCAAAATGGAAACCAAACTTGGTGGTCAGATTAAATACTCATGATTTTCCAGTGAAACTCCAGAGTTTTGAGGCACATTTAGGATAATTTCAAAAGTTTAACGCACATGTTTTTTTTTTTTTGCGCTGGGTTCGGTTGCAAATTCGGTGAAGCTTATTAAATATACTGGTTCGGATAAACTTTGTAATCAGGAATTCCTCCAGGATTTGTTGATTGGGGTGTGTAAAGTCAAAATTGGGAGGGTGGACTAGAGTTTTGCACGGTTTCTATCAAAAACTTCGGGGTAGTCTCCAGAATCGACAGCCCCACAGGGACCGGGGTTTGGCGGAATCACTGATTCTAACAAACCCAGTAGATACCATAGGCCATACCTTTTATTCCAGACTACGAATGCAAAGTGAACATAAAAAGAAAATGAATAAATTATATTTTTTCTGCTTAATTTCTATCAGAAAGAACCAACAAACTGTATCAACATGAAAAGTTTCAAATGTTCAAAAGCAAAATTAGCATGTTCCTTATAGGCATAGTAAGCTTTACATGTTCCACATTGCAAACGCGAAAAGAAGAAACATGTAATAATATGTTGGCAAATTAGAGCATGGAAACGAATTTCGTGCCAAACGAATATAAAAATAATTCTTCTCTTGAAATGGCTAAAAAAGGGGGCATTTGCTACTCATGTCTTAAAATATGTCAGTTCTGGACATGAAACTACATATTCCACCTATTGCGAATATAACGTTATAATAATTACAATACTAATGAACTAGTGTTTATAACAATTCGCAGAGATGGAATAAACCCGACAGAGCTGAAAAGGTTACCGACTGATTCGATGTAGATTTGATGACCCGGAAGATGAAGGAGAGATTTTGATTATTTAATTGCGCTTGAACAGTGTTTATTTTAAGGGTGACCAGATTGGAGATGTTACCCCGAGGACACGAAAAATACGACGTCAAAATTCCCAGTTAAATAGATTTTCCAGACCGGGTCAATCGGGTTACCGGTCACTCATGTTTGAGTCAGTCCCTATCACCGGGTCATCGAAAGTGGCCCGGATTTGGCTGTGGAATACGCACAAACAGAGAGAGTGTGTGTAAATTAAGAGAAGAAATAAACATGAATAGAGAGAAGGAGAGGTAAAAGAAGAGAAAGAAGCAGCGAAGACACGATAACAATACATCAAGAAAGAGAGGAAGAGAGAAAGATCAATGAAAAATATGAAAACTACATTATCATTATGCTAAACAGCACACACACCTGTTTACCCGGATTCTGACCAGCGAAATTTCGCTAAGTTCTCCACAGTCCCGAGATGAATCTTTGTTTGAATACTTTAGTGTTTGCGAAAAAGAAACTGATTGGTGGGGAATCGAACTCAGGTTTTCAAATTAGAAGTCCAGCACGATAGCGATACTCCACAGTCGACTTTTTCCACATCGTTCTCAACAAATGTTATAGTGTTTGTTTCTACGAATAATAACATGAAAATGGATACTTCATATCAATGTCGTGTTCTTAACTGTTCCCCCTGAGACTTAATTTGGACTTTTCCAACCAACATTCGTAAATCGTCTTTCTGTCTATAATGACTCATGTGCTCCATTCCACAGTAGGAAATATTATCCGTTTTGTATGAGAAGTGATTAGATCCTTCACCACCGCTTTGTAAAAAAGACGTATCTTGAACAGGATTCGAACCTATGTTGCTTTGCCTTAATACTTTAAACTCCGACACTTTTCCTCTACTCTGTTTTGCCAACGAAAAACATCACTCATGAACTACGAAGTTCAAATGCGAGGGAAATGTAATATTGAGTATATGTGGTATTTTTTTTCTGTACGTATTCTTTAGTAAGTCAACACATGTGTATGCATGTCCTGTTTGTCATGTCGAATTATGAAATGAATATCTTATGTGAGTTTTAAGAACAAATCCAGTTTAGGTTAAGTATTATGACATTAAGTTACGATCATTTATTGTCTTTTATTTTAACGTAAACCAGCCTGAACGAAGCTAACATCATAAAAAAATATCATTAGCAAATGGAGAAGTTAAAACTGCAATTAAAAGTTCTAATGCACTTCGTGTAATATGACAAGTTGAACGTAACACAAATTAAAACTTTTGACAGTTTTTATTTAAGTATCAAAAGTCGTCACTTGCAGGCGATTCGAACCTACAACCATAAGGTTTCCTACTTCAGCAAGTGCCTCAGGATTGAATTTGATTCGGCATCATATGTCTATATTACTCGAAAGTGTAGGTTTCTGTAAATTTCCGAACGGAATAGCTTACTGATTCAAGTCGCTTAGCATCAAAATTATCTCCACATTTTCAACTTCTGTTGA
>JAGDQP010046087.1:0-15414 GCA_022664845.1 Lepisma saccharinum
AGACAAATGAAGGAGAAAAAGGATTACTTACAGCTTACTAACGCACTAGATCACACATATTCACATGTACACACAAAAAAAGTCACTATATTTCGTGTATTCACACTTTTTGAAGTAGAGAGGAAGACAGCAAAGTTCACGTGTTCACAAAGTACAAGTTTGAAGAGACAGTGGCGACACGTAGTTGACAAAACATCAAAACTGGAGAACAACTGACTGCTGTAGCGCGTAGATATCCGGAACTTGAAATAATAATACTGTATAGCGTGTAAATACAAGGTGGGATCGTGGGTCGAAATATGTTGAAAATGCAGAGGAAAAAGGGGAGCTTAGAGTTATTGAAGGTTAAGGCCAGGTTTTATTTTCATGCTCAAACCGTGAATAAAGGCATTATCCCACAGACGGCGTGTTGAGGTGCTGGTCGTAGGGGGTAAAATGTGGATTATGGCAACCAAGAAAGATAGATCAAAATTGGTATTGTGGGACTCGGTGTGCAAGGAAACTGGGGTATCCGGTTTGTTGATAGTACAGAAGTGAAGATGGTTATTAATTCGAATGTTAAGAGCACAACTTGTTTCCCCCACATAAAAGGCATCACAGAACTTGCAGGTTAGGATGTATATAACATTAGGGGTGTGGCATGTACCCTTGGGATTAAGGGTGTACCGAACATTAGCAGTATTGATAGTGATTGTGGGAGAAGTGATGAAAATGGAGCAGACCTTACATCTGGGTCTCTGGCATGTCTGTGCGCCGGTTTGATGTGGTGGTAAGGAGGGATTCGTATGGACCAAGATGTTTCTAAGATTAGGTGGATGTTGAACACGTGAACTTCGCTGTCTTCCTCTCTACTTGTAAAAGTGTGAAGATACGAAATATAGTGACTATTTTTGCGTGTACATGTGAATATGTGTGTGATCTAGTGCGTTAGTAAGCTGTAAGTAATCCTTTTTTCTCCTTCATTTGTCTAAAATTTACCTTAAATTGCCTTCCCGGCTTTCCTTTGTACTAGTTATATATATATAATGGTAAAACAGATAGAAAAAAGGATACTTACATGCTAGATTCTTGAGATAGCTGTATAATAACATCACAAACACAATGGAAAAGTAGTACGTTTCGCAATAGTGTTTTCAACTGGTAGGAGAGACAGTGGACACAGCGTACAGGTGCGGTACTGGTGTTAAGGAAACGGCCATATATATATTTATGTTGCAACATGGCGTCTTAGCCCTAGTCCCGCACCAGTCCTCGCTGTCCTTTTTTTTTCCTCTCCTAGCATGTGAGAACTCTTTTGCTAAATGTTGCCGCTTTTTTATTGTGTTTGTGAAGTTCCTGTACACTTGTCTTAGTATTCTCCAATGTAAGTATTATTTTTTCTACCTTTTTACCATATTATATACTCTTGACTGTCGTCTTAGTCTTTATTCAATCCTCGCGTGTTTGTTTGTTACTCTCCGAACAAGAAGAAGGTGAATTCACCGAAATATTCAAGATTTCTGTACTTATAAGTGTTAGTATGTGCGTGTGTTTACCTATAGAACAACATGGTGTAAGTAATCCCTTCCCTTTCTTCTTGTCATAATTTTACCTTTTATATATATATAAGGTAATATTATGGTAAGAAAAAAGGGGATTACTTACAACTTGTTGATCTATAGATGAACAGACACACACTAACACTTGTAAGTACGAAAATCTGAATATTTCGGTTATTTCACCTTCTTCATGCTCTGGGAATAACAGACACACGTGTGAGTAGAATGAAGACTTCGCATCCGCATTCATGACGCAGATTCCGCATCACTTCACTGAAACTTTACACTAATTTTCGTAAGAGACACGAAAAACTTTCCAACAAAAATATAAAAATTCCGGGAGCTACCTACTTTATAAGTTCCAAATCCACGACCGGATGCCCCGATCTTCAAGCGGATCCTACCAAGATTATCGATGCGTGGACAAGTTATTTCAAAGGATTGAACGATTGAAAGGATTGACATAAGGTGATCTTGTCACAGCTACTATTTAACTTTACATTAGAACATAAGACTCTAAAATTAAAAGAGGACAAAATGGGAATAACATTCACAGGTTTGAACCAGCTGTTTATATGCATATAATACACAGTTAATAAGGGACGATGTAGGTGCACTACAAAATAACACCGGTGTATTAGTAGAAGCTTGCGTTGAGATAGGTCTATAGGTCAATGTAGAGAAAACAAAATACATGATCACATAACTATTAGGAATGAGATCATAGAGAAAGTAAACAAATCTTCATACTTGAGAGTATATGTAACAGGGAGAAACGAGGTAACATCGGGCACTGCATGTTTTATTCAATCTAGAAGCTCCTAACCTCGCAATTAAGTTAGGAAGTTGAAATTGAAGATATACAGAACGGTTATTCTGGTAGTTATACATTATGGCTGCGAAAGTTGGAGTACGACCCTAGCAAATGAACAAAAAATGTGTGAGCTTGAAAATAATGTTTTGAGAAAGATATACGGGGCGAGATTACCGGAGAATGGAGGAGACTGCATAATAATGTACTACATAGAGTGTATGATTCACCCGACATTGTAAGAATAATGAAATCACGACGGCTAAATGGTCAGAGCATGTAGCTCGGATGAGGAAAAAGCTAAGATTATATTCCACCATCCCTGGGAAGATGGAGGGAAAGAGGCTGTTGGGAATATCGAGACGTCGTTGGGATCACGTGCATTAGAAGAATTTTCGTGAGGTGGGTGTTCATGATGATAATTGTCAAGAGACCAGAATAGAATCCAATAGTGAAAGCTTGTTACTGGGACAATAAACTTGCGAGTTCCGTATCCATAGTTGTTAGTTTCTTTAATTTTCTTTCCGTTTCAGTTTATTCAATGCAGCTCCCCTAAAACTGATTTATTTCTTCTATGTTTTGCTTAAAAGGTTAAACTAAAGATTAGTTCTAAATATTATATATATTTCTAGAATATAGAGGACTAAGTAGCCTATTCAATAGTTTTAATTTTACTTTTTAGAGAACATGCCTAAAATAATGCAAATAGCCTATTTTTGTTATAATAATGCATTTAGTAATAGACAGCTGTTTGTAGGTGCTTTGTAGTGAAAATGGTGCGCAATGTATGTACTATTAACGAATTCAAAATGACAATGTTTTATGTGTTCGCAGCGGAGATATACACCTATATTGTATGTGCTATGACTAGTCGCCTTTAGCACGTAATCAGTAAGGAATTGATGAACGTAGATTGAGCATATTGTACAAGTACTTTGGGGAGTTCAATTTACACTGATATTTAGAGATTGGAAAGTACAGTGTAGTCAATTAAAGGAAAATGGTAGTTGAAAGCAGTGTTATGTGTCAAAACCGTAGCGTATAAGAAAACGAAACAGGTGAGATCGATACAAATAGGAGAGCGAAGTCAAATGGAGTGCAATGAAATTATATGATAAGATTGAGAGGTAGTAGATGGAATTAAAGGGAGATTTTAGCCTTGTGCACGAAATAATGCAGGGTGTACTCCAGGGATTATTTCGTAGCTACAGAAAGGCAAACGATAAAGGGGTGACATTAGACATAGAGAAATGATAAAATAACGGTTTCTACAAAAATAGGGGTTTTATTGCCATTCTACAAAATACGGGCTTAATCATAGCAGACGGTCAGAATGGATCCCACGAACGACCATGAATAACTAATTCCAGACATCCTAATCAGCTCTCCGTGTACCAAATAATCCTGGTCCAGACGAGAAGGGGTCGTCACTCCAACGGCGTACTTCCAATACCAGAGAAGAACGTTTTCCAGGAACTAACTGGCGTGCTAGTTCAATGAGGTGGCCCAGACATCGAATCTCCTATTCAATGAATGGAACAATGGTAGCCCAGGACCCCCAGGTTGGCAGGCCCAGACGAATAGGCAGACAGGCAGAATGATCTGCCTAGATGAGAAGGCTTGTCTATGACGAAAATTAATGTAGCGCCTGCTAGTATCGTTGCTCACCAAACTCTCTCCGTTCTCTTTTGTCCCATTCCTCTCTTGCCTCAGTATTTATGTCCGACCAAGAATTTGATGGAATTTCTTCCTGGTTGGAGCGATGAACTGCCTTGTGACTTCAGCCAGCTGTTTGACTTCAGCCCTTCGGAGCTTCGTGCCAGGGAGTTTTTTTAAGAACTAAAACTTTAAGCCATGTTTAAGCATTGCATTTAACCTGTCCTAAAATATACTAGATCAAATTATATATTGACTACTAGCGATAATTAAGGGGTAGGAGTGGAGGGCAGTTGCCTCCCAGTTCTTACCGTCGCACTATATACTGTACTCTTAATACTAAATTTATAATGGTAACATTTTTCCCCCTAGCCATCTCACAAGTTCTACACTATAAAAAAATTCGTAGGAAAATTTACAACATTCGGTGGCAGTCTGTTTTCCACCGATTTTTTACAGTGCAGCACCCACTGGACATATTACAAGACATATGAATTTATCTATTTCTTATCCATATACCTAATTGACTTGTTAGTCTCCTTGGAAAATTTCTTAGTCACATACTCGATTGGAATCTTCGTCCTTTTTTCGTTTACCTTATGTTCTAACACCTCGAATAGAGTTTGTTGCTGCTTCATTATTCGTCAAAATGTTCTCATGTACATCGCACACAAACAAACAAATTCAAACAATGTATGATTTCTGGAAAAAACGAGAACACACTATCCATTCGCTATTGCAGGAGCGAATCCAGGCTCAACATTTGGGTGTGTGTATGGGAGGAAGGGGGCACACAAGGTTGAAAATACCAAGAAACGGCGAAAAGTGTCAGACGGAACGGCTAAATATCTCGGTTTGAATGTGTTGCTCTAAAAACGTGAAAGAGATAAAAGTTGCAGAAACTCAACAGAACGATCGGACGAATATGCCAGCCAAAATCTATGTGGCCCTGTGTGTGTCCCACGGGACGCAACTTCGATTTTTGTATTCCAGAGTCTGTGTCTACTATATCAGATTTAAAAAATCAGAATATATCGTGCTTAAACATGTAGGAAGTGAGTCCTGGGCTACACAGGGCCTGAAACAGTAAATAATGAGAAGCGTCAAAAGGTCCGGAACGGTTAAATATCTAGAATATAATATTTCGTCGATACCATGGTAATGCCTGGTGATGGGTTCGTGAGAACGGACAAGAAACAGGGGATCTATCTATCTATCTATCTATCTTTATATATATATATATATATAGACCACCCCGCGGGCTAGTGGTCACCGTCGCTGACTGCTGATCGTGGGTCCCGGGATCGATTTCCGGCTGTGCCAAGGGCGTTTTCCAAAGGGAGAGTGCCTGGAATGGTGCCCACCCAGTATCGTGATCCGATTGGGGAGCTCCTGTGAAGAGAAGACAGTGGCGATCACAGTGAGAGCTTAGGCTCTTCTCGCCCAACCCGTTTGGTCAGCTTGGGCCAATCTCCTCCCTCCGGGGAGAGGCCTCATCCGTTAGTGGATCAAATATCTTAAAGTCTTTGACATAAATCTAAACGAGTCAACAAACCTTAAATTAATCCATCTTTTTTACCAACCTTTACATATTTCGATATGTTATATATTTTCTTCATTATTTGCGATCAGCTTTACTTTACCATAAGCTATTTTTTTAACAAATAAATGAGTGCCGTAACCACTTAAAATGTAAAAAAAAAAAAAATAATTCTGGAACAAAATTAGGATTACGATTGTTTAGATTACAATAGCTTTGAGCAGCACCTCTAAACTTTCCGGTTGAGTGATCATGATTTCTAACCTTTGCTTAATTTTTTATCTATTTTACTCAAACTCTTTTTTAATTCTTCCTCATGTTCTTTTAACTTATGTAACATATCTTCTTTACTTTTTAAAATTTTGTCATCTTCTTCTACACGTTTATTTGTTTTTCAGTTGTAGGTGGTAAATTATTTAAACTTTTCTCACATATGTGGGAAGTATCTGAACTGTTGTATATTACTTCTTCACCTTCAGTTAGAGTATTCATTTCGACTTGCTAATTAGATATCTTTTTTATTTGTATTGCTTCTTCTTGTAACATTTTGACAAATACTTTTGCAGCATCTAACCCAGTATAAGTAACTGGACTTTTATTATCATTTTGTTGTTTTAGAACAATTATGTTTTTTTCTCGTTTACATAACAAAACGTTCAAAATCAACATGTATTGTAAATGGAACTCTTAAAGATCGATTATAGTTTTGAAACTCTATTTGGTTATCATATGGTTTAGGAAGTTCTATTCTAACAGCTGCGTGCTCTTTACAATTTAACTTATGTTCTTGGTACTGTTTTTCACTTTTAAAGTGTTTTGTTAAACATCGATCGCAAAAATATATTTTGTTTTATGTTTTGTTACTTGACTTCTTATTAGTCTTGACAAATCCTTTGTCAAACAAACTGATTATTTTTATTGTCTTTTAATATAATAAATTAATATGTTGTTCCTGCTTATTATTTGTGATTTGGAATGGATACACATTATACCTTTAATCATAACTATAAACATAACTTCTTTTTCCAAACTTTAGTATATCTTTCAATTGAAAAGGAAATTCAATATCATCACAATATTTTTCTGTAATTAACTATTTTTGTATAGTGTGAACTTGCGTTCGTAGTGGGAACACCGGTCCACAAGTTCTAAATAATTTCCAATTGAATATAAGATCCATTTGTTGTCTTTGTTTTAAATATTGATTACTGCTTTTTTATTTTTTGTTTGGGGACATCGATGTAGAAAAACCTCTAAGTGGTACATATTTGTTTAATCTTATTTCTAAATGTTTAATTTGGTGTAATGTACATCCTGAGCCTCTACCTTGAAATTCTTCCATTTCTCTTAAAAGCTTTTGTTTTTCATGTTGTATTTTATATATATTGATTTAAGCCAGTTGATTCTAAAATTTTCTCATTTTTAAAAAAATTGAATTCTTGTACTTTTTTATCTTCAATATAGTCACAAATGAAAACGAGATTAACTTTAGCAGGATTAAGTTTTAATTCTCCTTTGATTTTGTTAATAACGACTATTTTACTTGTATTTAAAAATTTTACTAGATATTAATATCCACCTGTTTTCAAGTATAACTGTTTGTAATCACTTTTGAAACCCTCTTTCTTTTGTTTCTACTTTAATAGGTATACGTGTTGGTTTTGGTTCTTCGGAGACTTTTTTAAATGGAAATACTTTTTTATATGCTTTCTCTTTTGTTTAGTGTTTTCTTGTTGTGGTTTAGATGTTTAAAAATGTCACCGTTTTTTCTTCTGTTGAATCTTCTAATTAGCTGATTCTTTGCTAGTGTTGAAGATTTACGTATGTTATACCTATTAGCATGTTCTATAAGTTGTGTTAAGTTCATTTCACTATAATTCTCAATGTTGTAGAATGGTAATTCCGAAAGATTATGTTGTTGTATAAGTTTATCAACCAGCTCTACCTTTCTTAGTCGAAAGTAGCATTTAATGTTGTTTTGCATACAGAGCTGTTTAACTATACAATTGTCATATGATTTAATCCATTACTAGTATATATCTTCTTGTTTTCTATTTGAATATTTTGATTCGATTTCTTTTTTTCATATCTTTCGAAGCATTCTGCTTCTTACTAGTAACATTATTACTAACAGTATATTTATTCATCTTCTTGTTTTCTAATACACAGATAATATTTGTATCATTCTATGAACTCTGGAAATCCCTTACATTTATTAGCGTGCTGTATTAGCAATACGGTTTTTATGGGAATAACCCATCAAAGTCAATAGTAATTTCATATAAATGTAATTCATTTTTAAATATATACCTAAGAATCTACCTCGTCGTAACCGTCATTGTTATTGACGGATTCATTTTCACTATCCCAGTTTGATTCTGGTGTATATCTTTCTTTTACCATTATTTATTTTTCTTTTAACAGTAATTCTTTTTATTTTAACAATATTAGTTTCTCTATTACTGCTTCTATTACTTTAAGATCATTATGAAGTTTAAATTGATCATGCATTAAATCACGACACTTTTCCATATTTATCCTATAGAAAATCTTTAAATACTTTTATGCACATGAACATAAAAAGAACAACGGAATACTACATTGAACAGTATATACTTTTCTCCGTCTTCGTCTTCTATTTCGATTTTGATCACGGTTTAAATTTGTACAAATATTATTACTTTTGTTTTCATTTTGTTCTTCTTCAATTTCTCTTTCACGCTTATACATTACTTCAAATTATATTTCATTTTGATACATTTCTTCTAATTGAGTTTCTTACATGCGTTCCATCTCCTCTCTTTCCATTTATCTTTCAAACTCTTCTTCAGAATTTTTTACAATTCCATACATTCGTTTAAACTCTCTATCAATTACATTTTGGTTTTGAATGTAATATTAGTTGTTTTCTACAAAAAGGACAATTAGATTGATTACGACACTATCTTTCCAAACATGTTTTACAAAATATATGATTACAGTGGGTTTTAGCTTTACTTCCTTAGAATAGCAAATAGAACATTTTGTATTTTTTTTTTCGTTTGTGTTATAAAAACCTCTTGTAAGTTTAGCTAAAAATGTGGCAGATAGTTTTTGATGCTTAATCATCATATTCCAATCTACTTTATCCCAAAATTCTAATATAAAATTTTCTGACAATATTTGACGTTTTGATATATAACACCACTCAACTTTGTCTTTAAAGTTTCTAATGAACCTCTCACTTAGTTTCTGATTCATCGAAATCAATCTCTAACTAAACCTGCACGTAAACTTATCAGATAAGTCTAATAAATTGTTCTGATAGATGTTGTTTTGAGCATATTTTTACTATATACAAACAATTAGAATTATATAAATTCTCTCATAAAAGCTTCGGATAATGTTTGGTGTTGAATAATTGAATGTCAATCAACTTTATCTTGAAACTCTCTAATAAAACATTAAGATAATTTTTGGTTGGAAGAGTTTATCCCAATTTATCTTTTTAGTTTGAATAGTTTTGATAACATCTGTTCTCAATTCTATATCTTCAAAACATTTAAGCAATTAATATGTGCAGGTACTTTATTTAACCCAATCTTTAATTCTGCATTAGTAAGTTTGGTTATTTGTGATATTACAAAAAATCTTTTACTTCATCATTGGAAAAGCATTGAACAAGGCTATAGAAAGGAATTTTTTGAATCAATTTATAAATAGCGTTTTCATCATCATTTACTGTTACTACTTCTTTATTGCTATGTTCTTCTAATATTTTATTGAGTTCTTTATTTTCAGTCGAGAATAACCTCTTATCCTTTTTTCTTTACATAGCTTTTTATAATTCAACTACAGTATATTTTTCATCTTCTGTCTTCTTGTTTTTGTCTTGAACATGAACATTTTTATTTTATTATATTTTTTCTCGTTACTTTTATGATTAATTTCCATAAAAGCAATATAACTAAATTTACAACACTACATTATTTTTTATCTATCCAACTATTACGCGACAAGTCATCTATGCCTTTTGTAATAATGTTTAATCTTACATTAAAAGTTTTTTTCGTGATAGTTTATGTATTTCTTCAATAATTTCTTCTCTAATACCTTTATCTTCTTCTAGTCATTTATTAGTTTTAACAAACTGAGCTTTTGTTTTACCACATACAACACATGTACCTTTTTTATAAATCTTCCGTTTTTTTGTAATATTCTAATAGTATTTTTCTTTGTATTAGTATTTTCCTACACTTGACACAATAAATCATCATAGTTATTTATTTAATAGAAAATCATTAAAGTTCTCTTTCTATATACAAAACAAACATTGACCTTCTTTTATAGCAGAATTTATAGTTGGTGAAACGTATTTATATCGTTTTTTGTAAAGCTAAAAGGAAAACTTTCAATCAACGTATCATTTAAAAATACGTTTAGAAAGTATTTATCACGGTTTAATTCTGTATTTATTATTTTATAATTCTAGAGAAATTTATAACATTTAGATACATTAAATATTCTGAAGATTGGATCTTTAACATTTTACTTCTCAACCGACAAACCAACTTTATAGTTCCTTTCTTCATAATTGACATGTTCATATCTTTCTTTACCATTCGAAAATCACTTTTTGTAACAAACGTATCTTAATATATTTCTTTATACATGTCTTGTAATGATTTTAATACTTCTTCAAATTTATTTCTATCACTTTCTAAGTACTTACTAATATAATTTTTCATTGATTCAAGCTGTTCTAATGTTATAGCATCTTGTTGATTAATGCAATTGGCTAAATTAACTATTCTTTTGTTTATAAAATCGCTCCATGATCTATAATTTGTTGTAAAAACTTTATTTATTTCAGATCTAATGGCTTGACAATCCATAAAAGTTGAAAGTATGTAATAGTTTTCACTTTTATATTTATCAAGTTCTTCTTTCTTAAAACATCACTTAAATTCTTTAACAGTTTTAATTGATATTAACACACTAATGTTAATATTTGGAACATTATGTTTAACATTACCAAATATATCCGTATTTATTACATAAAATGGTAATTTCCAACCTAATTTCTCAAATAGCGTTTTCAATATTGTATCATTCTTCTTCGACTTTTTAAATTCAATATCGACATTCACGGATAACATTCTTCATGTTTTCTTAATAATCAATACAAAACACACTGCATATTGATAAAATTCATCCTATTTTAGTAAACTTTGCAAAAGGTTAAAAACAACTCTTCAAGCTCATATACAAGTGTTTTTCCATATGTTGTAAGTTTAATGGTTTTTGATCTGTAAACTGAAAGTGTATTAAATAAACATCATCATAATATTTGGAATACTTATGTTCTTTGAAAACTTTTAATACGTCTTGCAGTGATATTTGATCTTTTGATTTGTTTTTGAAAGCTTTATGTAATACATTATAAATCTTTTTTGAATAACTTTATCTTGTAAAGCTTGTAAACGATATAATTGCAACTTAAATGTTTTTGTATTATTATACCATGGCTTTCTTATACAACGAGCTTTCAATTTTGCGCCTACATTGTAAATCCACACGTTTGTAACATGACAGACATTACAAATATAACTGCCCCATTTTTATTTAAATGATTTATTACCACAATTACTGCATTTTGGTCTATGGATCTAATTTTAGATATCCATTCTTTTAAATTTATCTTTGGATATTTTAACTTGTCTAACTCATCTTTATATAAAAACTTTGGAATATATGATTCCCATAAACTGATAACTTCATATATATTATTTTTATCGTTTAAATCTATATCACTAACATAACGACAATACTTTTCATAGTTTAAAAAATAACATACACAATTTCAGCTTCTCCATCTTTTCAAAATAATTTTTAATTTTATTGTGTATAGATTCCATATTTATTTAAAAGATAACTTTTATGCTAATTATTCATAAAAGCTATTAAACTTTCAAGTTTTTTTACATTTTTTAATCTATTCACCACATCGCTAAAAGAATAACCTTCATTCAACAATTTTAAAACTTTAACACAAAGATGTCCACATATGACTGAATTAAAATCTTGTATGCAATTATCATTATAAATCAGGTTTTCAATTACGAGATATTGTATTAATGGTTTTGTTGGAACATCTCCATAAGAATCAAACACGTACTGAACATCTTTATCTTTCCTATAACATATCGAATGCCTTCCAATATTTTCAGATTTATCCACATTTACTACACCACATTCTTTAACTTTAGTTTTTTTTTGTAATTCTTCACTCATAAATACTCCTCTAAAATGTTGTAAAGTTAATTCTTTAGCTGCTGCTCCTCCCGCTAAAGAACCAACAGCTCCTAAAGCTGCAAGAATGGCTGGAATTGTAAAGATAAAATCAATATGTTGTTTTGGGGAACTTTTAATCTTTTCTATTTGTGCAGTAGTTAAAGTTAAATCCATTTGTTTATCTTTTTTATTTTTTAGCTTTATCATTAAGTTGTTCCTTTGTTAGTACATGATTAATCTTTAAATTAATAAGCTCGTTCTGTGGAACACTGAACGTACAACCTTTAATATAACACATTCTCCTATTTATTTAAGAGAAAATCTTTGTAAAAGTATAGTTGTATTGTAGTTGCTCCACCAAAATCTATCAAACTATCATTTTCATCTGTTATTTTTGTTTCCAATTCCTCTACTTTATCTCTCGTTATAGAAAAAATAATGGACAAGCTGTTTCATATATAATACTATCTTTAAACTCAGCATTTGTTTTAAATGTTGCTATAAGTTCTGTTTCTTCCTGTCGCAGTTTGTGCTATTGCTTGCCCGTTGCGCAACACCTCCTTTCTTAAAGTTATTTAATTTTTAATTCAGTCGCTCTAAAATATAGAATATGTAATAATATTCTACCCCTCGGAGTTCAAAAAAGCCATAGTTTCCTTTAGGAAGAGAAACAAATACTTCACAAGTTCAGAGTTTAATCTTGGTGTTGTAATCCATGCGCACACGCTTTAACGCCTATCTCGCTACATAGCCTTCCCGTCCACTAGATGTTGGATTTTCATTTCTAATACAATTAGGAAAGGACTAAAGACGTTGCACGGCAAATGCGAGCAGAACGTTTCTGCTCATTCCTCCCCGCCTAGCTTTGAATTGCTTCCACAAGGTGTCATTTCTGGCGAGCAAGCGACAAGACCTTCTCTCACGCTGCAGGAAGATCCTCTGCTAGTTTCATTCATTTATTCGCAGTTTCTCTCTTGCTCTCTCTCTCTCTCTCTATCTGTGTGTGTGTGTGTGAGAGAGAGAGAAAGAAAGAGAGAGGGAGAGAGAGCGCGTGTATGTGGGTGTCAGCGTGTATATAGTATTTATCTCTCGATATTTCGTTGTAAGTCTCGGATTTAAGTCACAATAATTTGCCGTAATTTCCTGTTTACAGGGCGACGCAGCGTACAGAAATGCATTCATCATTAAATGGACGACAACAGAAAAGCAACACATATTCACACACCTGGATTTTACTTACTTTCTTTTCCCTGAAGAAACAACACTGAAGAATACTTAACTACTTAAGTACTAAAAGAGGCTGGGCGTTTTACTGTTTTAAGACATTGAAAATGAGAAAGGACATTTTACTATTTTATTACAAAATAAACAACGTTCATAGCAATTAACCTATCGATTTGTCGACCAGAATTTAGAGTGTATCGAGCAATGTGTTTAAGTTTAACTTTGCAATCAAGCCCTGTCTTTCACATACGTTTTCATATAAGCACTTGAGAAGTCTCTATCTTCACGTTTTCATGTAGAGAAGAAATGTTCCTTAATACTGTCAATAACTCTCACATATTCTTCTTCTTCTAGCCTTTCGATTGATCACAAATATACTAAAGTTCGTGATGGTAGAATAGTTCATTGATAATACAAGACTGTTCTGATTTTCGAAGTTGTAACACACTAAGAGAAACAATACTAAGTTCACTTTTAACATACATGAGTTAATGGAAAACTAAACGGTTCGTAATGATGTAGCCAGGCTGATGGTAAAACCAGGACTGTCTTCTCGATACTAAATTCTCTCTGGTTTTATTCAATTTTGATTTTCGTGTCTTTCTCAGAATGGGCTCTGGGCTTCTAATGGGAGATAGTAAAATTCTTACTTTTGTTATGCTGTAACTCTAAAAGTCCTTGAGTTCGCATGGATGGCAAGAAGAGTTATTTTGAATACAAGGAGAGGAGAGTTTGGGAACCGGATTTTGAACAACGTCTTAGGTCAAATAGGAGTGAGAAGGGATGTGCATTATTTTATTTGTGTCCTTCAGGTAGACACGTTTCCTGGATGTTACACATATTTCTAATGCTTGTTTTACCATAAAATATTTCTAAAAGTATGTCTCTCAAAAGATTCACATTAATTAAGAATTATAACGAATGGTAGTTACGTTTTGGAAATACTTTCATGCCTATAAAAGAAGAGGACGAAGTCTTTGATTTTTTTCATCTAATGTGTTGTTGTTACCTCCAGGTGAGAAGGAATCTTGTTTGTCCAATGTACGGTGGGAACTGTCATTGTTTTAACCTTGTAGGAGGCACATTTCAAGACTAAATCTTTACTATTTTATTTTTCCGTTGTCTTTTCCTGTTTGTTGGGAGCCCTATTAATTATGAATCCTCGTGGTTGTATTGAAGTAGTTCTGATGTAATATTCTTAGAGACAATATGTTTTCCTTTCTACAACTGGCGTTACTTGTTTCTACATAGAATTAAATGTTCGTTTTATATACTTCGATTGCAGGGCTGATTCCTTACCTTTAATTACATTTGAATATTTTGAATTATATTTGATATACTTTTTTCTCTCAACACTCCAAATTCCTTCGACTAACTACTGACCGATGCATTAGGTCATAAGCTGGATAGTTTAATTGCTAGAAAAATATATAAAACATGATTAAATTTTACAAGGAATAACTGGAGAATAAAATAGTATTATGCAGTATATGCGCAATGCAATTTACGAAGTTTATTCTGGGTTGGCGGTGGGCTCCATAGCTGGACGTTCCATGCAGTTCAGAACGGTGAAGACGCATTGACATAATCGTATCGTAAATAGCATATAAAATGTAACCACTGGCACTGAATAAATGAGAACACTAATTCTTGGTAAATAATAATTAAAAATAAAAGCACTATTATATGGAGTAAAGATATTGTATGTAGATATATGCGATTATATGAAATACAGGGTAAGTCAAAATGATGTACCCGATTTCATAAATTTATTTTGTGAAATATAATGAACATATCTGAATGTAATACATGTGGTAAGAAGGGTAACTCTCAAAGTTTTTTTCAGTCACATCACAAGTGCTCTATGTGAGCACCTCGCGTAACACGACACACATCAAGCCGATAGTCTATCTCCTGCCAAACCTTGTGTAGTGTGTCACGGTCAATCTCTGCAATGGCTGCTGTGATGCGGGCGCGAAGGTCATCCAATGTTGTTGAAAGTGGTGGTACGTAAACACGATCCTTTATGAAACCCCACAAAAAGAAATCACACGGGGACAGATCGGGGGAACGAGGTGGCCAACGAATGAGAACTCGATCCTCCTGAGATGCACGGCCTATCCAGCGCTGTGGCAATGCCTCATTGAGATGATCCCGAACGCTGCCATGGTAATGCGGAGGGGCACCATCCAATTGAAGAATGAAATCTGCACTATCCTCTTCGAGCTGTGGAAGGAGCCATTGTTGCAGCACATCAAGAAAAACATGTCCTGTCACAGTAGGTTCAAGGAAGAAAAAGGGCCCATAAATCTTTTCAGGGGAAATGGCACAAAACACATTCACCTTGGGTGAATCGCGTTGGTGTTCCACAA
>JAGDQP010046088.1:0-15413 GCA_022664845.1 Lepisma saccharinum
CCCCCGGATGCGGCAGATAATTCAATACTGCATCTAGCAACGGCTGGACACCTTTATTCTTCAACGCAGTCCCAACTAAAACCGGTGTAAACACCCTACGTATACACGTTCTCCTTATGGCTGCCATTAAATCGGCTTCTGTTGGAGTCTTCTCCTCTGACAAAAGACAATGACAAATACACTTCAAATTTGACTTTCCAATTGCAAATATGCACAAATAAATAACTTTAATACTACATTCAACATTATTTTAGAATTAAAATTTTGGTAAAATACACAACATAATTTTCTGACTGTTTGTATATTAGTATAAATGGTATGTGATACATTCGTTCAAAATAGCGCTGCGATAATTTACGTAGTGTGTAAGAAAACATTTTTATTTTCTTCAGTAAAGATGAGAAACTTTCACATAGCGGGTTTTGAATGATGGAAGATGATAAATGTCACTTATCAAACCATAACTACGCATACAATGGCTCGTATAATTCTCCTAAAAATTAGCAAACCTTTAACTGTATTCCTCGCAACAGTCAGCCTTTTCCAGAACACTAATGAGAAAGGATGCATAAAACATATATTTTACGGGTTTTATTTACATATGAAGCTTCTAAAATGTATTTATAACACATTCTACGTTACTAACTAAAATACATGTTTTAGTGTATTAAGTCATACCGATACAAATCTGAGAAATCAAACTAAAAACGTACTACGATTAAATCTGAAGGTAAAGAAAATGTAGAAACTTCTATATTAAATATAGATTTTGGGAGAAGCAACTACAGCAAGAAAAGAGAATAATAGACCGTTGAATCTTTTTCGAACATCTTATAAAAGAAATATCAGTATTCATTCAAAAAAGCTGTACGAATACCGATAACAATATCATATGTATTGGCGTTCTTCAGTGACCCCTGTGTGTTAAGTGATTACGCTTGATGCCTTGTAATCAAGGGGTCCCAGGTTCGATTCCCGGTGGGAATACAAGTGATTCGAAGCCTACGTTAAACTGTATGGATTCCGTCCTTAGAACGTCATCTTCATCCGATGGAAGGCAATGCAAACCACCATCGGTTCATCTTGCCGAGGCACCTTCAGGTGGTCATCAGGACATATCTTCGAGCAGAACACCCATCATCAAGAAATATATTTAGAACACATCTTTTTAAAAATATAGTGTTTAAAACCATGTTCAAAACTGAATAAAAATATAAGTACGTTTGAATGTTACTTGCACAGACGGGTAATTTTGCTTCTCTCGTTAACCAATACGACTGATAAAATCACGCGATTTTGCTTTTTCGTATTATGTGGCTCATTTTCAGTTTTTCCGTGAACCCCAACAGAATGTAGAAAAGTTATAAATTACTGTCAAGGATATAATCCAAGAATCCGGATATTTATTATTTATTATCAACCTCATAGCTATATGTTGCCAATACTTTTGCCTTATTAACTGTTTCAATGGTTATAATTGACAATTTATTATGTAGCTGAAGTAGTGTTGTAAAATTGTGTAATACTGACTGAATCCTTATTAATGTCCTACACGAGCTGGTACGCTTCTATGGGAGGGACCTACAATTTTGTGTAAAATGGACTCACTCAGTTCAATGGATCCCCATGTGCACAAAAACAAGTGTGCTAACCTCTGTGTCAACCGGGGTTCTGTTAGTTCTTTGAATAGAATTATGTATCATAGTTACGTAATACTAACAAAGACCTCGATCTTTCTTGAACCTCAGTCACACTAGTCTTCCTTTAAACTTAGTGCGACTCTTCCGCAAAATGAGTGTTTTTTAAATCTATCTTTTAACACATATGAGAGAGAATGGTGGATCAAGTGAAACAGTTTGTCTTTACCAACAAATGTTTTAAGCCTTATAGAACGGATCTGCCGTCGACAACTTTCACCTTAGGAACTACCAGGGCTTGAAAGGTGTCGTTGGAAAGGTCTCTGCGAGATTAGCTCAAACCCGTATAGATCATACACATTGTAGGGTCGGTTCCAGAGAGAGGGGAGAGGAGTTATCAACTTTGGAACCACTAAGGCTAGGATGTTGGTTGAGGCGTCGTTGGAAAGGTCTCATTGAGAAGAGTCAAACCAGTGTAGATCATATTGCAGGGGCTGTTCCGGGGATGGGGTCGAGGCAGTTTATAACTTAGGGACTACTAAGGCTAAAAAGATGGTTGAAGTGTCTTTGGAAACGTCTCGCTGTTGAAGCCTGTCGGCAGCACATGTGAACAGTTCCCCAACTAAGTTCCGCGTAACTTGTATATCATAGAGTCCAGGACCTTTTTATTTACTTGGAATATTCTAAATGGTGACGTGTCATTTACATTATTTGCATTTCATTTATACTTTGGGGTTGCACACCCTAAGCAAATTCAAGAGGCGAGGACCCTGCGGAAAAGCTAGCAGTCGACGTAATATACCGCATTTGCCTCATGAAACTGAGGGAAATCTCAGGATGGACAGCAGCAAGACTCGAACGTACGTGCCTCCCCTATACTTATCCAAAGTCCCAACCGTCATTACTGGACAGCTGAAAAACTCAAGAATAAAGAGAACAAATGAATGAATTAAAACTAACCAAGAAACATTTCTCCTAAAGTGTCGTCCACATTCGAAACATATTCTATTAATTCCTGACGTCTATCGCCCGCCTCTGCTCTCATATTACTTGGAATTTCATCTTCACGTATTGTTTCTCTGAAAGTAGATACATATTCCAAGTTAAATTGCAATTTAAAATGTATTACAACTAACAAATTAGAGCAATGATATGGAATATTCATAATCTGGCATAATTATTGATATGCGAGAGGTAATATTGCCCCACTGATAATTTAACCCTGAAATACTGTAGGTACAATCTCAATTTTGCCGGAAAAAATATTCCGGCCACATGTATTTAGTTGTTTTTTTAAACTTATATTGATGGGCTAGATAGGCACCTATGGTCTGACTTGTCACTTGCAGTCCCACGAATATGTCACAACTTAGGTAAACCTTATTGTGTGGTCATTAAATGTACGTTAAAATAAATAAACGCTGTTTCCGAAATACCTTTTTCCGTGACTGTACAAGTGTGACTTTTTTTTTAAGTGTTGCCAAGTTCCGCTAGTTAGAAAGTTCCTATTTCCACGTCTGTGGTATTTCCGCCATTTTTAAATCAATGATATTGGAATCAAGTCATAATATACTCAAAGTGATTTCATACATAAGAATTTATAAGTGGGGAAAAAAATGGACTAACATTTTAATCCTTTGAGGTATTAAGAATAGTGTTGAAAAGTAATTGCTCAGAGTGAATAAGTATATAGTGAAGGATTCAATATTTCATTATAATACTTAGGGGCACAACTTCACAATGCACATGGGATGCTCTCTCTTTTATTGTCTCTGACTGTACAAGTCAACTGCTCTTAATTCTTACCCGAACTGTCCTTCAAAGTAAAGAGCCTTGTTGCTAACTAGATCAACGACTCCTATTGAATCTGCTTCTAACCCAATTGGAAGTTGAAGAAACGCTGCATTATGCTTAAGTTTTGACCTGTTAAAAAAAAAAGTCATTTTAACAAAATATTGTACAAATCTTAAAATTATACCAATCAAAAATATAATTGTCTTCGAAAAAGATATTTAATTTGCTCTTGAACTCCGTTACAAATGACATGCAGAATATGACACCATGAACTCCTGACTTAATCAGCAGTGGAATAATAAAGCTGTTACGACACTTCCAAGTCGTTACCATGGCGACGCGAAAAAAAAATGTCCAAACACACGGCCGATAAGTAATGAAAATAAGGACCTTGAAACTTCCTCAGAGTTTTTGAATTTTGGTCTTTAGGCATCTCAAACTCAGGTCGGGGAGAGAATATTGAAGGTAGTTTGGCCAGGGCCTAATTTGTAGGTAGCATCCCGGCATTTACTTGGTGTGACAGGAAAAATCTTTAGTCAGGATGGGCGGCGACTGGGATGGTTCCCAGACCTTCAGATTGCTAAGCCAACGTTCTACCAACTGAACTACGACAAATTATTTACAGAAAGATGAGAGAATGAATTATATAATGTCTCTTTCTCAAGACAACATGTGGCATACCCTTAGTAATACTCTACACTTAATCTATATATTATATAGATACATACGTGTAAGTTATAAGCATATTTAAATTATATTCCGTTCTACAAGGATCATTTTAAAAGTACGAACAGTTTTGTTATGAACAAATGAAAACTTTACTAATTCAAATTATTCTGTCACAACTAAATACAAAGGGAGTTAATATTTTAACGTAGTTCTCATTGAGATAAGAGCATCTCCGTTGCAGACACTTGATGTTTCCCTTGCAATAGAAGTTGGTCGTCAATTCACAGTTTCTTATAAAAACTGTGACAAAGCAATTAATACATTCAACAGCTCCGCAATCATTGAACACGTGGTAGAGGGTATGAAAACAGCTCTCTACCTACAAAAATCTTCGACTAATGACATGCGCGGGCAGGATGCGTAAACAGTTCTTACTTTAAAAAATGGCTCTCGTTTTAACCGCTGCCTACTGAAGTTTTTGTATACATATTGCACTGCTACTTAATTTTTTTTTTCTTACAAGAAATTGGTAGATACCATGGTAACCGGGAGGAAGTGCCGTCTGACTTAAATAAATAATCCATAAACAAATATATTCTAAAAGAGTCCCAAATATTTGCATAAATGCCTTAGGATTGAAATTCCATATAAGCATTTATTTTATTGCAATTTTCTCAAATTTTAAAAATATTTTCTAATAAGTTCCATACGTAGTAACAATTAAAAATGAGATCATGGAGAAAGTAAACAAATTTAAATATTTGGGAGCCTATGTAAGAAGCAAATACGAGGCCGCGGAAGAAAAGAAAGGTCGCTTGGTACCGGGAAATGCATGCTTCTATTCAGTTCCTAACCTCGCGATTAAAATCAAGGAAGATGAAATTGAAAATATACAGACTACCGGTGATATTTACGGTTGTGAAAGTTAGAGTACAACCCTGGTAGATGAACATAAATTACGTGTTTGAAAAATAAAATTTTGAGAAAGGTATACAGATCGAAACGGGGCGAGGTGACCGGAGAATGGGGGAGACTGCATAATGAAGAACTCCACGGACTGTACGATTTACCCGATGTTGTAAGAATATTGAAATAGCGACGATTAAGAAAAGCAGGCCGTGTAGCTCGAATGGGGTTAAAATATATATTATATTCCATCGTGATTGGAAAACCAGGGTGTAAAGGGACCATTGGGAAGTCCGAGACGTGGTTGGGAAGGCAATATTAAATGGAATCTCGTGATGAATAGTTACTTCATTTTGCCCAGGAAAGAATTAAATGGCGAACGTTTGTTACTGCGGCGATGAACTTGCCAGTTCCGCAAGCCTTAAAGTTAAGTAAAACTGGCGTTACTTTACCGCGTTGATTTTTTCAGAGAAGCGAAACTATCTTCTGCCTGCTAGAGGTTCCTCAACATCTGAACCAGCAAAGAAACTCTTTAAACACAAGACTCTGCAAAAGGGACATAATATCGATTTTCAAATGGCCTTCGACATCTCTAAAATTCTCAGTTTTAATAATAGACGTACAAAGTCCTTCCAGAAGGATGGAAGGTATCCTGAATTTCGAATATAGGCCCTAGTACTTATGGTAGGACAAAAACTCATGATGATGATAAGTATTTCACGAATCCGATCCTTGCTTATATTCCTTTAGTCTCATCCTTAAAATGCTGGTATATTGTCCTTCATCGATTTTTTTATACTATCGTTAAAATATTTCACTATCTCATAATACTGTACATCACACATTATCCTGTAACGAATTACAATATTGTATCATTGTGAACTAGGAATATTACCGAAAAACGAAACACACTTAAGCTCAAACAACTAGGATATACGATTGTGGATCCGCATAACGTATAAATAAACACCATTATAATAAAAAAAACTTACCTCATTTGGGATAAAACTCGATTGGGATTCGCACCTAATCGATCCAATTTGTTAATGAAAGCTAGACAAGGTACATTATATCTGGACATCTGCCTATTTACAGTTAGTGTTTGGCTTTGAACGCCTCCTACAGCACAGAGAACTAAAATCGCTCCATCTAAAACTCTCAAAGCTCGTTCTACTTCAACAGTGAAGTCCACGTGACCTGCAAAATAAAAGAATATCAAGTCATTCATATAAATGCTTTATTATTTACATAACGAAAGCAGTTCTCACACGATAAATTCTGACAAAAGTACGGACTTAATCATCGCAAATAATAGTTATGTCTGGGTTTCCCTCTAGAAATTGGAGTCATATAATTAATTATTGTTTTAAAACACGTCTCTGTCGGTCATTTTTTCTATAAAGTGTTCGTGTTGTGTGTTTAATTGTGCACGTTACTTTTGTCAATATACTACGTAAGTACAATTCCTTTCCTTTCTATTAAAATTTCACCTATTATACTGCCTATGCGCCCTTCTTCTATATGTACTTTATAGATATATATTCTCTTTTACTAGGCTGCACGAAAAGATATGACTACACAAATCCATCACTTATTTTCTTGTAGCCTGTGACTAGAGTCACGATCATTGGCGAGGGAAGCGGAGGACGCTAACTGTTCCAGTACACCTGCCATGGATTTAGTTCTTCTTTCTGTTATTAATCATAGCTAAATTTCCTGTGGTTTCATAGGATGTCGTCACGAGAATATATTTATTAGAAAATGCACATATTTTCAGCGAAGTATGTAACGTGAGAATACGCAAGTACTGTCCAAATAATACAAGGGGATGAGGGCTTTCTCTCAGTCACAGCAGACAAATGCCCAGATAGTCTCTACTAACAAGGCCGGGCCCGACTAGCTTCCCTCTCCCCTACCCTATCCCGAGCAGAGATGCATAAAGGCCATAAATAAAATTCAAATTCAACAAAAAGACAAAAATGGTTAGTTCCAAAAAATTACATAATATGAACTACAGACTTCTGACAATGTTCTACCTATTAGATGCTCTTTTAAATTGTTTTTACGCTGTGAAAATAGAACTCAAGGTACTTCGACTACTGAGTAAAAATTCTGTTTCAGCAGCGGTTTCCAGCGACTTCTCTTCTCTCGTTTTTCAGGAATAAAGGGAGGGAGGTAAAAATTAAGACGGAATGATCCTGTTTTTAATGTAAAAGGAGGGAAGCGGTGGATATTCATATTTGGTCTTTCTATCCCTGAGAGTAAAAAAGAAAGAAAACCTGACCACTATGTGCATGAACAATGCATAAATCCAAAGCACGTAAAAATGATGGACGCGACGCAACTTAACTTCATTACAGAAAATGTTCCAGAACTGCTTTCGCGACCTGCACCACCACTGAAACCGAATATTATTTTAGACCCAATCTAATAGGTTAGATTTAAGCTTCTCATTCCGGAAGTAACAATTCAGCTCGGGAATTTTAGACAGACATCGTAGATTTGATAGTGATTAATTTATTGATAGATTAGACAGCTTGATCGAAATTGTAAAACATAATATCTATATCGATTTTTTAAAAAAAAAGTTCCCAAAGAAAATCGCTATTTGTATTTTCCCCTCCTTCATACCTGGAGTGTCAATAATATTAATATTGTGATCCTTCCATATCGTATAGGTTGCAGCTGACTGTATAGTAATTCCTCGTTGCCTTTCAAGCTCCATGGAATCCATTGTCGCTCCTACGTTGTCCTTTCCTTTCACCTACAACAGATACGTGCCATCAGATATTTACATCAGCTACCATGCCAAGAAAAACTTTATAGGTTTTAACATTATGATACTTGCTAAAGAACCAACGACATCAAATGCTTCTAAATAGAACTCAATGTTTTCTTAAAAGTAGAATCTTCAAGTTATTTCTCTTATTTTTCAACAATCATCCTACAGAAGGTCTCTGTGAAGAAGGAAAAAAACACATCTATTCTTTGGCTCTGTAGATCGCTGAAAGATTTCTCAATATGAAATCTCCGCATGTAGTGAAGCGCTTTGATTTTGACTCCAGCACTGAGAGTCAGATGAGGTATGTGAATAAATAGGGAACTGGCCGTACTCCAATTGACATTTATATGCAGTAAAGTCGAAAAGCAAACAAAAAAAAAACTGCCAAATACAAGATATTCATCAAAGCAAACCTAACCCAACATAAAAACCAAAAAATAAAACGACATAACATTACCTACAGGAACTTCTCTCGTATTCTGAAATAAAAATACAGCACAAAATATGACCACCTCTAAAACAACACTCTACGGATACGACGACGACTCCATAAAGAAACAGCTTCATTAATTGCTGGCTCCAAGGGACGCCAAGTATAGAAGAAATCAAAAATCGACATCCCACCCATCCCTGCTTCCTCGCAATCCATAACCACAAACATTCAAACACAAAACCTCAATTGTTACAGCCCCATATAATTAATTTTATCTTTTACAAAACCTCCCTTCGCCCTTACAATATGGAACAGACCATCAAAATACAAGCAATCACCTACTTCCAGTCCACACCAATTCAGACTCGAAGTAACATAGGATTTCTCATTACCAGTCAACCACGATGGATCTCCCGGGTCGTTTGTTTCCAACCCACGAAATATGTAATAAAGATAACCCAAACCAGAATTTAAAGTACATAGGGGCTACAATACATACTGAAACCTGGTATAAACCTGCAGTTTTACTTTTTCCTTCTTCTCTCCACGCCTATACCCACACTCCCCCTCCGCCCCTGCCCATTCACTTGCAGCTTACTTTTAGCGTTTTCTGTACTGATTTCCAATTTTTGTGATTGACTCGGCAACCTACTCCCTTTTCATTGGGTTTCCTATACTATATCCCACTTTCTCTGACGCATATTTCTATACTAAACACCACTTTTCTGGAGTGCGTTTTCTATATTGTATCCTACTTTCTCCGACTGCTGTTTCTATACTGTATTCCACTTTCCTGACTGCATTTCCTTTACTGAGTCCTAGTATTATTTATTGTACCCAGCTCAATTTTCCACACAAAACACACCATTTCCAAAAACGGTTTCCTTCAGTACTTGCGCACGCGCAGAATGTCGTCAATTGTTTTTGATGTGGACGTACGAATTTTTTTTTTCTATCTCCTCCAATTGTGCACGTTGTTCAGTGAACTTTTTTCTTCTCTACAACTGAGCATGGCTGAAGTCGACAATTTTATAGTGTATACTGTTAAGTGTGTTATGTACACGTGATCTTCGTCAAAGTGTTACTTAAGTACAATTTGTATAGGTGAAATTTTAATAGAAAAAAAAAAGGGATCTGCACATGCGTAATAACATGACGAAAATGACTTACACAACACTTATGAGTCAATATTTTCGGCTTCAACCATCATCAGTTGTAGACAGGAAAGAAGTTCACAATTTAAAGGAATAGAAAAACAACATGGCGGACGACCACATCTAAAACAATTGACGACGTTCTGCGCGAGCGCAACTACTAATGGCAAAGGGGTTTTGGAAACGGTGCTTTGTGTTGAAAATTGAGCTGTGTACAATAAAAATATATGAAAACTGGGACTCAATATATATCAACTATCTGATCCCAGTACCTACAAACCCACCGCCACACACTTAACCTACACCCAGAAACAGAAAATTTCCGATTTCATTACAGCTAATGTTCCGCATTTCTGATATGTCCATAAAGTACCTAACCCTGGATAGTTCACGTACCCCGACCTTTTACCTATTGCTGAAGATCCACAAACCATGTAATCCAGGCAGACCCATTGTAGCCAGCTATAATTCTCTTACCGAACGCATTTCCGCTCTTGTTGACTCCTTCCCGCAGGAAATCATGTTCAAGCGCTGCCTGTCTACATACGTGACACTTACCACCTATTAGAAATCATCCGTAAATTACCGCCTCTTCCATCTGACATACTACAATGTACCATAGATGTTACTTCCTTATATACGAACATTCCTCATGCCCATAGCTTAGCAGCTTTGGAATTCTTCCTTAATCAGAGACCCAATCCTCATACTCCCACTACAGCCTGTAACCTGGCCAACCTAGTTCTCACATGCAACAACTTCACCTTTGACTACAAACACTACCTTCAAATTCCAGGCACAGCCATGGGTACGAGAATGGCACCTTCTTATGCTAATCTGTTTATGGGCAAGCTTGAACATGATTTCCTGCAAACTCAGCCCTTGACCCCATTACTTTGGATAAAGTTCTTGGATGACATCCGGATGTTATGGACTCATGCTGAAAAAAGTCTCAACACATTCCTAGAACAGCTGAACCAATTTCGTGTTGTCCAGTTCACTTGGTCCATCTCTAACAAAACAGTCACATTCCTTGACGTGGACATCACTTTAGAGAACACCACCTTCAATACGTCCGTTTACATAAAACCTACCAACCACAAGCAGTATTTACACTACTCAAGTTTTCACTCTTACCACACCAAGAAACAGATTCCTTTCTCCCTTGCACTCAGAGGACAACGCCTAAATTCCACCACCTCTGCTACTGAAACTTACAACCAACGCCTGCAGGAAGCTCTAGTCAACCGCGGCTACCCATCTAACCTTGTAACCAAACAGATTCGCCGTGCATCCTCACACATTCAACCCCTTCAAACCCCAACCCACCGTCTCTAATCACCCAGTTCCATCCTAAGCTAACCAAGCTCAAACAAATCCTACACTCTCTTCTCCACATTCTCCAATCTGATCCAGACACAAGATCAGTGTTAACGGGTGTTGAAAATTGACACCAACAAACCTACCTCACGAGATTCCTGACATGACAATAAGAAGAAGAAAAAGAAAGACTATCGAGGGTGCACAAATGTTTGAAAATAACTTAGAGCATTTTCCAATACCATGAACAGTACATACTGAAGTAATTTACATACATATCAACGAACGCTCGGTATGTTTTGTAATCACTAAAAGAGACTGTCGTTGCCCGATTTGATGGTAGTAATAACGTTTATCAAGTGTATGCATACGGAAAGTCGTCTCATGCTTACTTCGACCCACATTTACTCGTGAGAATGTCTGAGATTCCCCTACTTCCGTTGGGGAATCCATTGCACAATTTTGGATACAACAGGTTTAAAATCTTTGAGGGCACCATGCCGCCTCAGTTCTACTCCTAATGATATTTAAAACATCAAGCTCTAGACTTGCCTTTTTCAACTTTCTACATCTCCCAAAAATTGGGAAGTCAAGGTGCCAGAAATAACTGCATCGTCTTGACCTATCCGATTACCAATGAAAAGGAATTGTCACTCTTTGGGGTTTTCTTGTTTCCCACAGATAACTCCTTCAGCGTCGAAATTGGGAATATGTATACCTTACCTCATGCATTTCTGCAATCCTTCCCGTGTAGAAAAGTACTCTTTCTGTCAAAGTCGTCTTTCCAGAGTCGATATGAGCTGAAATTCCGATGTTCCTAATCCTCTCCAGTTCTTTATGTTCGGCATATTTAGTGTACGACGAAAACTTCGAATTCGCCTGTGAAGAAGGAAAAAGAAACAAACTTCTATGAATACTTTGTTATCTACACATGATAATAAAAAGCAAGTCATAATAAATTGACGACCAAGTCAATTGGCACAGGTAAACTTTAGAAAAATAATGTATTGACAATAAAAAATATTATATAACCTGCTTTAGAGCAAAGTTTTATATACCGGAAGTTGTGTCCAAAATTTCTGAGAAGCTAATAGTTCTTACATTTTCCATTATAATATGAACATGTCGCATGAATGCACTTGTTATCTGACTCTTTATTCCCAAAGCCTTGCATAATGGATACACTCTTGTAAAGTGTATGTCCTATGAATGTCAATCATATACAGCCAAAATCCGATTCACTTCACAATAATCTCTGATTAGAGGATTCCAATAAATCTGAACGATTTAAAAATTCCAGCTGCAAATGTGTTTGTCCCTACTTTACAATATCGTGCACATTCAACATTTCCGGTTAGATAGGTAAGCTTTAAGAAAAGAAAAGTTGTCTGAAGGCCACCGGAAGAAACGTTTTCCACCAATACTTAAAAGAATAGATATGAGACTAAAAGTAATAGGCCTACCATTAGGACATCATATATAAATAAATATTAAAAGGATGTGAAGAATGTGCAAGTCCTCAACATGTTCCAGAACATAGAAATAAAAGAAACATATTCACCATCAATTTAAGGTATGTACGTTAAGAATGAACAGGCACGTGAACATTCCGTTTCGGAGGAGGTCCACTAGAACCTTCCGGGAACCCAGATTTGGTATGTCGCCTAAATTTATACTCATTAGTCATTATTATACATAGAAATCTGAAATTTGGAAGGGGGCTCAAACCTGCTGGACCCTCCACTGGCTACGACCCTGTATATATACACATACAATGTATATAATAAACACATCCGCTGGCATTTCAAACGTTTCTACCATATTTTTATAAGATTCATTCACTTCATAATGTAAGTAAAGAACAGGGGCCTCTAAGACCCCGAAAGTGCAAACTAGGATGTAGGAAAGGAAATGCTTTTCAAGGTTAACAAAATTACAGAAGAATAGAATATTCTTTTTCTCTACGGCCGAAAACTGTAGGCTAGGTGAGTACGTAACAATAATCTAGCATTGAAACTTAAGCAGATAAGAGCTCAGATAACTTGCATTATATCTTTGTATACTCTGCGACGATGACAAGTCTATGTTCCTAAGGTTCCTGGGCCATGAGAACCGATGGTGGTTTCCCCATTGCATTCCATCACATTCTGCATTGTATGCATCAGAAATAAACCCGGCAAATGCTGGGATTTTACCTTTAACTTAGACTCTGGCCGACACTTTCCCCTCTCCTATCCCGGCCTGAGACTTAGATGCCTGAAAGGTCATAAATAAGATTCGAAATTCGTAAGAAATAATGATACTAACATTTGAAGCACTAAGTACACTCAACGTCATATAACAGAACAGATGTAGCTACACACAGAATTAACCAAGGGCTATGAATCAAAGGATCGCATAGGCCCTTGCACGTTATGTTCTATATTTTGATTAAAACAGGTTGACAAGGCTAAAACACTTAACATTATTGTAAAAACACACAACAAGCGTTAGAGTTTCAATGTACTATCATCATGATCCTCAGACGACACACTGATAAACACAAACAGTTCATAAAAAGAACCAAAATGCCATAATATCCTCTCTAATTCTTCCGCGGAAAAGAAAGTAAATGAGCTAAAAGTACGTAGCATTTAGATACTTCCGCGTTGGGGTAAAGTACATAAAACGAGCGTTAAACCTCATGTGCATTGCGTATAATAAAAAAATATATAACCTAACCTCATTTAAAGTAACCCGTCTTTGCTTACTCGACAATATCCCTGTAATTTCTGTAGCAACGACGCCATTAGTATTACTCCGCATTACACCATGTTTGCTGATCAATTCGAGTGCATAATTAAGAAAATAATGACACATGGCCTTTCTCAACACGCTTTCGATTGATCATTGTGTTTGTTAATGTAAGCTCCTGTGTGAATTATTTGAAAGGGATATGCAGTCAAACTGCTTCGGAAATTCCCGAGTGCGTCCCCTAAAGTATTACCAAGAATTATATAAAGTTTATATAAGAAAGTATATAAACTTTACTTTATGACCCGCAGCTTCCGCCACCTATTAGGTGATATGTACGTTCTATTCCACTAACTACCTTGTCAATAATAATCAGAAACCCTTCGATAAACACGCAAAGCCGAACAACAACCCAAAAAGCGTTCCGCAAACCCGTGTCATTAAATTATTTCTATACCTAGTAGATACACACAGTGTTGTCAGTTGCCTGAAAATTTTCGAGAAACGGGAAATTTTGGAATTTTCAATGCTTTGTGACTTATTTTCCTCGTTCTCTTGGTACATCTCTCTTTTGTGTGTTTTATCGCCCATAATCTTGACTTATCGTGCATTAATCCTCTCCAGGAGGAAGGGGGAAAGAGGAGCAAAGAATGGAAATGCAAAGGAAATTTTTGTTGTTTTTTTTCTCGCGAGATAGATACTTCACCTCCAAGTACCACATGTATTAACACAATAATATCTTCATTTTTGCGTGAGGGAAAAAAATAGTACAGTTTTCTATTACCACATGAAATTCGAATATTAAATTAGTGCAAGAAACCATTTGCATATTACCTATATATTTCAGGCAGAGATGCCCAGAGTTCATCGTAAGAGAATATATAAAGAAAACTCCAAGTATATTAAGCTGTTATTCAAAGTTGATTATTTAATTACACAATCCCTGTAGTCCAGGCAGTAACGTTGGGGCAATGGGTATGTACGCGACCGACTACCCTGACTGAGGTTTTCCAAAGTTTTTCTCGATTTCTATGGAGAACGCCTGGATGGTACGTTAAAAAAAAGGTCCCTAGGCCCATACCTTCCCCATCCCGTCCTCACCCAAACATGTCAAAAGGACATAAAATAAATGTTAGTTTAAATAGGCCTAATTTAAACTAACATTAGCCATTGCATTTATCGAATACAATGTGGTACACTCAATTATTTAATTCCTTCTTACGAAACTGATAACACTAGATACACACTCGAATTGATCAATGCATAAACATGGCTGCTGCGGATGAATACTAATGGCACCAGGTACACACTTAATTATAAAAACCAGGTTAGTTCTTTATTCATAATACCCAATGAAAGCCGCATACATGACTTCACCCTCCACCCACATCGCTATCGCGGACGAAAACAATAATTCTACGTAATTATTTTCTCTCTCTCTCATGTCACACATCCCCTAACATTACCTTAAATTACAGTATATTTTCCCCTCAACTTGAAATTTCCTATTCTATTGTAAACTTTACTTTTTTTCCGCGGCCTGTAAAGTAAAGTGAACCCCTGTTTTTGCATAACATTCCATACAATTTAAACGAATGTAATTTGCATCTGGTCTGCGGAAGAATGTCGATTCGGTAGCTAGTGTACAGCGTGTTTTCCAACTGCACTCTTCGTTAAAATACTGCTTTAATATACGGTTAGTGGGTTGTTGAACGAGCTGATTCAAGCCAAACCCCCGATATATTGCAGCGAAACCACCAGTTCCTAAATGGGTGATTTAAATTTACCCTTGCACTACTTTGAAATTGAATCGTGAATCCAACTGAAATCTGAGTGAAACTAGCATAATTCTACACTCTTGTCACTAATATACACGGTGCATCAAAATGTTTGTGTACAATAAAAACATTAAAAATCACGACCACATTACCTTTAACAAGTTTTTCGTCCGTAATTTTTGTGTGAATGCCACTGACCATGAGCAC
>JAGDQP010046089.1:0-15413 GCA_022664845.1 Lepisma saccharinum
TATGTTTGTGGGTCGTCTATATTTTTTCGTTCAAGAAACTCTTGTCTCAACTTGTTTTATAGATGTATTCAAGGGGGAGTGTCTCAAATAGCGAGCTGTCAATCCACGGAGTGCGTTTGCGTGTCGTCTATAGAAATTCATGCAATAACCAAGTGTTTAATAATTAAAATATGCAAATGTGGAGTATGAGGATGTGTTGATACTACTGTTGTTTATTAACACTCCTAACGGTGTTTCTGAATACCAGTAGGTGTTTGTCAACACCAGAAACGGTGTTGGACACCCCGGATGGTGTTAACCAAGACTAGAATTGGTGTTACCCAGCACTGGAATTGGTGTAGAGGTAGAGGTGTTCTATTACACCTTTTGGGGTGGCAATAAACAAGAATAATTTTTTTGAGTGTAGAAACGTATAGAAGGAGAACTGTTTCTTTCACTTATTTGCATGGTAATTCATCCTAGTTCTTGGCTAATTTTAATATGATGGTTCAATATTATGTATTATGCATGTACTTTATATTTAAAGTCAATACACATAATATACTATAGTTATTACAAATGACTACCGGAAAAAAAATCCGGTAACCTCATTGGCCAACAAATTTTAGTGTACTTTTTAAACATTGACCACCCCCTATATAACTGACTAATTGAATCGGTGAAATTAAAGTGGATAAAATTTCACCTGATGTAAGTTTTGGTAAACTAAAATAAAAACTGTTTTGGGGTTTAAACAAATCAAAAATTGTGTTGTAAATCTAGACAATCTTGCAATGAGATTGAAATACAATACACACTATGGCAAAGAATAGTTGATATTTAATTTTAATATTACCTTTGAACATAGGGAGGGAGGTTGCAGAGGCAGGTAAGGAGTCCACTGTTGCATATAATATTACAAAAGCTCCATCGAAAGTTGCAGGAGATAGTTTTAAAAAAAGTGTTCGAGTTATGCAATTTCTCAGAAGAGATGAGGAAGATATCTCAGACATATTATAATGTATTTTACGCTCGTTCAGATCACAGGCTAGGCTATTATTTTGAAAATGCCAGCCAAGGAAGGCAAGAAAGGGAATATCACAACCTCACACAGTTCGTACAAATTAAACACTGCCTTTTCAATCTCCAACCTTCTTCAGAGGGTTAGCTAAACGATCTGAATCACTCTTCCCTACTGCACTGATCATCGTCTACTGTCCCTGTTGCGGATCTCTTACCTTGGACTGGGATAAGATTAACAAATGTTTTTGGTAAATGTTGTTGCAGAAAATCAAAGAGTTCGCGTAGTCTTTTCCTATGCATCTCAGCAGGATTCCACTTATAAAACGGTTGACACATGTTTGTACAAAGGTCAATACCTCCAGATTGAACGGTTAGAAGCTGAAATGAAATAAAGGATTTCAAAAATAATCTGATAGTTGATAATGTGTGCTCTTTACATTCGAAAAGTAAAATTATAAGATCACTTATCATACAGTCTGAAACTATGCTTTGTACTTCTGAAACCAGTTCATTTTGAATCACTTTTCGCACACATTTTTGCTATCGGTTGCTGTTTGACTTTTTTTTTTTTCATATAAAATAAATTGTGTAAACGTTAAGCGGTTGTATCCTATGAAAGCAGTAAAATGACAGCAATAGTGGAGGTGAAAGCTGTGTCCTCTTCGTAGAATTATATTTCTGCAACTAACTTAGGTCCAAGTAATAAAATGACAACGTCACTTTTCTCGTCATATTCTGAAGAAGTTGGACATGAAAATGAATTATCCGGAGTTTACGATGACATATTCTGAACAAAAGTTCAACAACAATTTTTGAAAAGGTGTGTTTGTTTTTTGTTTTTTTTAATCTAATTGGTCAAGAAGTGTTGGTAATTCACCTTCACGCCAAGAAGTGCTAAATTCTCTACACTTGTTGTACACAGCAGTAAAGCAGTGTCATTATAAACAATTGCTAAATATTTCTTAAAAGTTACCAGTTACTAAATTGACTTAGATCTTGAAACGAAATGTATTAACACGATCGATGAAGTGGAAAGAGAATCGCATCTTTCACCTGTCGAAAGAATAAAGTGTTTCCTGCGTATATTAAAAACATTACTTCAACTCGCAAGATCATATATTTCATTTATAAGGTTTCTCAGTCAGTGATATAGTAGTTAAGATGATTATCTAATTATCATACATTGAAAAAGAAATGCAGAATTCTTCTCAAGCCGAATTTAACCTATGTCTATCCACTTCATCGTATCCTACTAACACTTCGAATTTGTATATTTATTTATTTCATCGACACAACAGGCCTTAATGCCTATTTATAATATCTACAACAATTGTTACATTTAATGACACAAATAATAAAACATCTATACTCTTTTCTTTTTTTTTTTCCTTGTCCAAAGAGTTTTATTTTTACAATATATTCTGTATTAATATTTTGTAAAGTTCTTCCGAGTTTCCAAATATGTCCAAATCTTACCTATTACATTATACGTACAACTAGTTCTCCATGTAGGTGACACATTTAATACATTTGTACGAGCTTTTCTGCAATAGAATAGGCCGCCACTATTTCCCTCGCGCGTTCTGAGGGGCGGAACCTTAATAATTATTTTTACAATTAATTCGGTACAGTCTATTTTATCGTGCAAAAGTCTGTACAAGAAAAGTATGTCGTTCAATATTCGTCTTTGTTCAAGTTTCTGAAATGTAAAGTTATCAATTAAATTGTTGCAAGATTCACATTTCGGGTAGAAACCGACCGTGACGGATCGAATACAATAGTTAGCATTGACAGTGACTCGAATGGTGGAGTCGCTTAAGGAAAAAAATCATTACAGATCGGATCAAAGCACCAAATTTTGCTACAGTTAATATAGACCACTTATGCGTAACTTTAGTGGGCAGGTGCCCGACATGTTCTATTTCAGGACATGCTGATATATTATGGGCAGGTTAAACGGAACGAATAGCAGCAACTATGGGATGGCGTTGCTGTCAATACATTAAAAGAAATTAAGGTACCTCTTGCTGTATGGAAATTCACTTGTCAGGGTAGTAGATGTGAAGAAGTACTTTTATGACGCCTTCGTATAGGACACAGTCGCTTGACGCATGAATATATTTCCCTACATTTAGATCCACTGCATTGTATTAACTGCAATGCAGTTTTAAGTATTCATCACATTCGTCTAAATCGTCCTAGATATAATCATCAAGACAAGGTTATAACATCCCCAATGACATAAAGTGAGTCTTCGGGGATGAATCTGATGTTTAGTGGAGAGCTTTTATGTATGACGGTAGAGAGGTCTATCTCCGTCTATTTGAAATGATTATGTCGTTCAGGTGTAAAGTTTTATCTTGTTATTTTCCGTTAACTTGTTAAGGACTATTTACACCCTTCTCATTTTTAAGTTTTTTTATCTTCAAGGCCATATACACCTTTAAGTTTTTATGACCTTTTATACTGGCCATTTACACCAGCAAATTGTTTTTCAATGTATTTTTCACATTCAGTTTTTATATAATTTTATCGTTTTATCTTGTTAACAGCTATTATTATACCTGAAAAAGATAAGGAGCTTCCCCGTATAGGGGCAGGCTTAAGCCATAAAGCTGTTACCGCCCATAATATTTATTTTATCTTTACCTTATCTGGGCCTCCGCCATCTTGAAAAACAACACCATCGTGAATTTTTTGTTCAATATGTCAAGAATCAATAAACCAACTTTATTTACAGTTTTCTTTTTATTTTAATGAGGAAAGAGTATTGATGATTGCAAATATAGTAAACTTGACAGATATAGTCAAATTGATACAGTTTGTTCCGTAATTTTGAATGTTAGTTGGTTAAATTCTCATAAAAATAGTATTTACACGAAATCTACTCATTTTATCCAAAACACTTCCTATAGTAACTTTTCAAATAGGGTTAAATGATCTTTCAGTTGAAGTATAAAAAGTCAAATTTGATCGCGTGACGTTGCGTGCTCGCTTTCTGTGTGCGTGGTCACGGATTCAATTCCCGCCGGGGTTTCTTGAACGGAGTAATTCGAAGCGCACTTTACCAAAATTTGTAGGTTTCGTCCTTAGAAACTAATCGGCTCGTTAAGACGTTAATTATAATTCAATCAATCCAAATTACTGACTCCATATTTGCTTTAAATTTTATTAGGTACTTTATTTCCCCACAATCAAACACATTTAACTGCACAGCTTCAGTTAGAAGTGAAAAGCGATTTTTTTTTCTTGAATTCTTTAGGAGGTGATGAAAATTCTTCGGAAATTTTGTGTAAAAAAAATTTCTTACTTACAGTTTTATAACTTATTTCATGTGATGCGTCTTTTAGTCTTGTTCCTGTACATAATTCCCAAACAACGTCTACTTTGGCACAGGATTGTAGTATCTGTCTATGAATCCATAGTACGTAGAAAAACTGAATTGGGTTTCCTTAAAGATGGTATCTCCGTCTGATGGCAGACAACACCATACCAAAAATTGGTGGCAGACAACACCATACCACCAATTGGTGGCAGTCAACACCAATTGTTACACCATAAAGTATTTTTGCTTCAAATAAAGAAATACTAGGACCACAGAAAGATCAATTAACACTATCTCGATTGTTTGAAATCTAATATTTGTATGTTAAGAAGAAAGATGGAGGCCAAGGTCGGATACCTCCCCACTACATGTACATGAGTGGTGTATATTTATTGTACAAAGTTTGGTGCTTTAATCCGGTGTGTAACGATTTCAACTAATTTTGATGCTAAGCGACTCCAGTAGAACCTCTAGATGTAAAAATCACATGTGACCTCGAGTTTTAAAATTTCCAATATTTTAAAATGAAGATATCCTGATAGTAGTTTGGTGAATGAACTGTTTCCAATAACTAAACACTGATTATGTGAATCTAGCTTTAGGTACATTAATAAAATACACATTTACCTTCCAGCGGTTTTGAAAATTTGAGAAATTTTGAAGTCTCTGCATAAGAATTTTAGCTTGAAATATGAGATCGCCATCTGCAGAGGCCGGAAATGCAACATTGAGCACAGAATTGCGATGGTACCATGATCCATCTCCAATCGAATAGCCTGCTAACGAAGGATTAAATTCCTTCAGAATATTAGGTATTGTCGGATATTGGTTCCACGTTCCATGGCCACCTGAAACAACAAATTGTTTACTTTGAGAATAATATCGCAAAATAAATAATTATTTCTGAATATGTCTAAGCAGGATCCTGAAAAATCATGAAAAATAATTACGGACATGAATTAGACACTTTCCTAAAATCATTTTACCCAAAGTCTTATTTACCTATTCTTCTAGTCTAAAAATATGTCTGATAATTGCAACGCTGCTTTACATTCCATGTGGAGTATAAATTGTTTATTTGAGTTGCTTCTCGTTCTAATGGAATTTGTAACTTTTAACGGGATCTAGCATTCATGTAAGATACAGCTCTAGTTTTACAGACTTTTCTTTAGTTCACAATGGTTCGTAGTGCCCTAAAATCTTTTGCAACGTTAATTTAACTCATTTCCTGACGTCGTACAATGACGAAACTTTGGACAGCGACGTAAGTCGAATGACAATAAAATATTCCGTTGTTACTTTCATAAATTTCTATAAAAGCATATTTTAATATTTTTTTTAATATGAATTTCTTTATCCTAATATAAATACTAGCTTGCAACGGTCTTGAGTTTTGACTGCTTGCAGAACATTTTACGATTTGGGTCACAAAATATTTGCTTGAGAAACAGTATCCAAACACGAAGATAACTCGATAAAATAGTAATAATAAAACATTTTAATTACAGTTTTCTTTTTTTTTTTTTAATCGTACTAACAAGTCAACGAAGAAAAGGAAAAGCATAGGGATCGCAAATTGAAGAATTTAGAAAGTAGCTGTATATGAGAGCGCGCTACATGCTTTTCTTTTTGATCATGCATAATCCAAGTTAGACTGTGGGTGTACAGAATAACGATGTCACGCGTCTCCTTACCCACTGTTTTATTATAACGAAGTACGAATTAAAATAAACGTTTAAGTATTTTGTCAATCAGCATTAGTTAGTTATACGAGGAACGTTCTTTTTTTTAAAAAAAGTTAAGTACCCTTTCATTAACTGTCCTAGTAATAAGAAATGTATTTCTTTAAAATCTTGTTCCTCGTTGAAGGATAAGAACGAGGCTGTATGAATAAGGCTGTATGAAAACCTAATCAGTATATGCATGGATAATGTAGCTATGTGAGCATACGTGAACATACAACGTGTGTGACGCAATGTATCACATTGTGTAACTAGTAGGCGCCAGAATAGTGCGCAATATGACCAATCGTGGTGCGCAGGAAACATGACCCATATTGGGCAAAATGCAGTCATAACTGTTTAAAATGAAAGAATTTGGTATTTGACATGTTTGTACTGAACACTCATCATCATAATATTTAGTAATTAGAAAGAAGATAATGCCAGGTAATAAGGAAACTATCGATTTCAATACAAAGAATAAGAAGATTAAAACCAGAACAAAGCAAGTGTCATTACGTTTAAAACGACAGAATTTCTGCAACTGCTTCTAATAGTCCTGAAGAACGACACTGGGTTGCTCCAAGTCTTCTGAATCTTGGTTTTGTTACCTTTGTCGGGCAGACAAGGCTACAAATATGCATGTTTGCGTGTCGTAATGCAAATACGTTCATGAAGAGTGTGTTGGAATCACCGCTAAAGATCACGGACCATTTCTTTGTCCCTCATGTGAGATGTGACGTTCTAAACTTCTTCGTTTGTGTTTCACTTCATCTTATTTACTCATATTTTTTTCTTCTTGTATATTCACTTGTTTTTTCACAAATGTTGACATTTTGTATTAATACAATATTCTTGATTTTGCAATTCCATATAAATTATGTATGCTTGTAATGTATATCTCTCAGTATGTAGCATATATGAGTAATACAGAAAGATTGCACATTACCTTTGCCATACACTCTTCATTTTCTATATCGGACTATATTGTGAACACCATGTTCCCAATATGGCCCACTGACAATATTTTAGTTTTGATTTATTACATTTTTATACGTCATTTCTAGGAAGAAGTTTTTTTTTTGGGGGTTCAAATAGTCTTCCAACTTGATGGATGGTTCAGTCGATTGGCACGAATAAATAGTCACTCTTATTGAAAAATTCAACAAAGTTAAGGTGTTTTGTTTTACTCCGAATGAGTAATTAAATAGTGATGGCCACTGGCAAGTGATTAAGTTCTCTGTAAACCTGTGTGAATATCTGGCGTTTTAGTTTTTTAACTGCGATTTATAACATAATGAGCAGAACGCACACTGAAAAAAAAATATTGGTGTTAATTGCCACTCCAAGTTCAGTAATAGAACACCACTACCTCTACACCAATTCCAGTGTTGGGTAACACCATCCGGGGTGTCCAACACCGTTTCTAGTGTTGACAAACACCTCTACCGGTATGTAAAAACACCGTTATTAGAGTTAATCAACACTATTGAAGTTGTTCCCTAACACTTCAAGCCATGCACTTTAACACTCGTAACGGTGCTTCTGAATACCAGAAGAGGTGTTTGTCAACACCAGAAACGGTGTTTGACACCCCGGATGGTGTTACCCAACGCTGGAATTGGTATAGAGGTAGAAGTGTTCTATTACTCCTTTTGGGGTGGCAATTAATACCAATATATTTTTTTAGTGTAGTGAGCGGAATAGCTTAGGTGTGGCATATTACGCCGGGCTTAGGGATGGAACATTCCCTGACATTTCTTTTTATGTCGTCATACGAATTCCTAGAAATTATGTGATATGTTTTTTCAAGAAATGATTATTTTTACTGTCACGACAAATTTGAACGTGCTTTTCTGTATCTCAACAAATTACTAGAAAGAAGGTTCTACCAGAAATCAACGATTCAACTAACTTCCGCCTTTCCTTTTCATCAACTATACAGCAAGATAAATATTTTGATAAAGGAAAAAAGGATAGAAAGAAAACCCCAAATTAAGCCATTGTCATAAACCAAATTATTTTGTAATTGGTCTAAATATTTATTGAGATATTCTGTTTGTTGGGGTAGCACCACAAGTCCTAAATTTCAGAAGTCCTAAATTGCACAAGTCCTAAATTTCAGAAGTCCCAAAAGGCAAGAAGCCAGTTCTCTGGATTTCGCAGAATTCCTAAATTGCAGAAGCCCTAAATTGCATAAGTCCTAAGTTGTACAAGTCCTAAATTGCACAAGTCCTAAAAGACGAGAAGCCAATTTTCTGGATTTTGCAGAATTCCTAAATTGCAGAAGTCCTAAATTGCACAGATCCTAAATTGCAGAAGTCCTAAATTGCAGAAGTCCTAAATTGCACGAGTTCTAAATTGCACAAGTCCTAAATTGCAGAAGTCCTAAACTTGTTTTGTGGCGCTGCTATCGCCTCGCAAGCCTGTCTCGACCTTACATTGCTATATGGGAATACGTATTAACTTGAAGATGTCTCAATATTCAGGAGCCTAAATACCATTTTTTTTTTTTGTTAACTTACGTGTGTGTTTGATTATCCACTGTTATTAGACTAAGCCTTTATTTAGCTCTTACAGGCATTCTTTATTACTAGATCATTATATCATTAAATGCCGTTGGTCAGGGAAAATTGTTGATTTGGAAAATTGAAATCAGGGAAAAAAGATGAAAGTCATTTTGTAAGAACTCTCTAAGAAACCTCTTTGCAGCAGGTATGAGGCACAAGAATCTCACTAACATCTTATCTATTTATCATGAACTAAGCTCAAATTGTTTTTTGTTTTTCAATTTTTCCTACCTTTTGTTTTTATATTAATGAAAAGTTTTCAATTACGAAGTGTGATTTAATTGAGCAAACTCTGTTGTCAGTTATCAATCATTTTAATTGATCAAAATTTCATAGAAAAATGGTCATTAAAGTTATATATATATATATATAACACCAACAAATTTCTGAATGTGATTCTACATGACAAAAGAAGGAAAAAAGTCTCTATCAACCCGTGTCCGAAAATTCGTAATTTATTATTTACAGACAACCGAAAATGGAAATTTTTGAATTTTTTCAGTTGAATATTGTCAAAAGTAGCAGCCATAGACCGAATGCGGCATATTACCGTTAAAGACTCTTACCCTCCTCTATTCAAATTGTACCTAGGTGCAAGGGCACCGATTTCTGTGTAACTTTGTGAGGACTTTTTTTTTTATTTTTGCCAGATAAGGGTCTAAGAAGGCACATATGATAAAAATCCATTTTAGATTTTGCAAAATATTGTACATTCATAAAAAAAAAACATATAATATTGTACATATAGTCATTATCAAGGCTTCCCCAGGCCCAGCTATTACAGAATTTAAATATGTTTGTATAACGTTAAAAAAATCACTAAAGCATATTATGTTCTAACTAATAAGAACAAAGTTTCTGCTGTAACTAGAAAATAAACTTAGGAAATAACAGAGGAATTATTCAGCTTCTCCAAACGTGGTTCTCTTTCTGTCCGACACACCCTTCCGCCGCGCTACTGCTTTACTGTACAAATATTGTTTTTTTCTTCTTTTATTCTTGGTTCTCTATCTCGACAAGCATGGTTCAATAAGCTTCTGTCTCGCCTACAGTGAGAAAAAAATATTTGGACAAGTTGAACAAAGAGGAAAAACAGACTTATCACACACAAAACATGGCCCATTTCGAAATCTCTTGCCCTTTTATGATAATTTGGATACGTTAGATAAAATGCTATAGAAATAACTACTACTCGATACACCTGTAAGGTAACAGGCAACGAAAGAGTGACAACTACGTAAATTCGTCGCAAAAATGTATTTGGACAACCCCATACTACTCTCGAAAGAAATGTTTTAGGTACCCTATTGTGTACGAGAGCACTCTGCGTGGTGTATTGAAGCAATCCACACCGTGTCAGGCATAAAGAAGCAGCATGGAGAACAAAGTGAGCTGAAAAAGATTTGAACTGCTCACTTTAATTTAAAATTACATGCGGAAGGTAAAAGGTACTCAAACATGGCCAAGCTTGTTGGAAACCATGCTCTAGCGTTGAACACATCATAAAGAAACATAAAACAGAATTATTATTGGGGATTCGTTCTGGTCAACTAAGGTAACTAACTGCCCGGAATGAAACCTACATTCTTCATTCTGTGAACAAAACTCAAAGAATTAGTGCTAAAGAATTGACTACTTCACTTGCCTGGGATATGCAAGTTAATGTAACAGATGTGTAGTTGTATACAAAAAGTTGGGATTCAGAAGATGTGTAGCCAGAAACAAAACACACATATCAGAAGAAAGCAGAAAGAAAAAGTTCTAATTTCCCCAAAAATATTAATATGAGTGCCTGGAATTTTGAAAAAAAAAAGGGTTTTTTTTTCTAGGATGAGACGAAGATAAACTTGTATTGTAGTGATGGATATCAGGACATGTGGCGAAAGACGAATGAAGCTTTCAGAAAGCAGAACATTGCTTCAATTGGTAAAAATGTTGGAGCGTCTGTTATGATTTGGAGTTATGTAATTACTAATGGAGTGTCCAGTATTCATACCTTGGATACACATCTTCTAAATCCCATTTTTTTCCATGAATTTTGGATTGTTTGTGGTGTAACATTAACTTGCATATCCTAGGCGAGTTAAGTAGCCAAATCTTTAGCACTAATTCTTTGAGTTCTATTCACAGAATGATGAATGCAAGTTTCATTCCGCGCAGTTAGTTTTCTTGGTTGGCCAGAATGGATTCTATTCCGCAATAATTGCTCTATTTAATGTTTCTTTTTAATGTATCCAACGGTAAAGCATGGCTTGCAAACAAGCTTGGCTTTCCTGACGTGATGTGGATTGCTTCAATATACAACGTAGACTGCTATTGTACACAAAAGGATACCTAGAACATTTAATTCGAGAGTAGTATTGAGTTGTCCAAATACTTTTTGCGATGAATTTACGTAGTTCTCACTCTCTCGTTGCCTGTTAACTTACAGGTGTATCGAGTGGTAGTTAGTTCTATAGCATTCTATCTAAGGCATCCAAAATATCATAAAAGAGCAAGAGATTTCGAAATGGTCCGTGTTTTACGTGTGATGCAGTCTGTTTTTCCTCTTTGTTGAACTTGTGCAAATACTTTTCTTACCCGCTGTATATAGTTTCCCTATTTATATGCTGTATTAGAAACTCAAAATTACGGTATTAACGGTAAACAATAATTGCATTCAAACAGCAATTTGACGGATATATTTCCTAGTGCAAGTTTACTCTCACTTTTGTGAGTTCTTCTTGTCGCTTACTTTTCTTGTATATTTTTTTCTTTTTCTTAAATTATGTTTCTGTATATGACAAAATCACGATGAATGATCCTTAACCCTCGGAACGCCAGGATAATTTCATCTCACGGAACGCGTAGATTAGTCATTTTCGACCCATGTATATTTCTCGTATCAAATAAAGTACTTGTTCAAAATCAAGGTATTTTAGAGAATGGTTACATTCATTGTATTGTATTTATTGCATTGTATTGTACTTACTGCATTGTATTGTATTTATTTATTATATTTTAATTTTTCAATTAGACCCTACAAAATAATGAAAAAGTACCGAAAAATTAATATATCATATTAACTTTGTAACCATTTTCGTGGCTGCACAGAAATGAAGGTAGCATGAGTCTCTTATTTACACATATAAATTACTACATATAAAATTACCAGAATCAAACTACCTTACTCTCTCACTTTCACATGTAAAGCACACCGTATCTGTCGTATTCTGATCCTTGCAAATGAAGCGATTACATTGCTGACAGTATGCGGAGTACTTGTTTTTACCACTACACAAGCAGCAGCATCCACGTTTCTTCGCTCCTTGATTGAGAAATTATAAAGTGTAGGTCGTTTGTAAAGAGAAGTGTGATCATTAGAACCGACAACAATTTGTTAATTTAATATAAAATGACATTTAAAAATAGTTACACAAAACGCCAAGATTGGGTCAAATTGCCTCATGCTTGATTTTCTTAAATTAATACACAATAAATTCATGGGTTTAACGTCATTTTCTATCATAAGATTTTTGGCACATACTTGAAGAATACATACAATTTCACTCTTCCATTTAATGACTAATGCACAAAAATAATATTTTGACTGTATTGGGTCATTTATGACCCGATCTTGGCGTTCCGAGCGTTAAACGACGGAAAATATGTTTTCATTTTTTTCATTCTTTCTTTTATTTTTATTTTCGTCTCTTACTAAATGGTTTTTATCGATGTTATGCACGAAACTCCAGAAAAATCACAAGCAACGCACGAATTAACTCCTTTAGCCAGGAGAGGGGTATTATACGTGATGTACTTTATATAAATACTATAGCATAAGAGTTTCAGGGAGGAATTCATCAATGAAATAGTTTTGCCAAAGGGAGATAAGCTTAGTAGAAAGGGAAAAAGAATGACCATGTACTGAAGAAATAGGCTAACCGACTTCACCTAATGGGGGACACTTCAACTTTGGGGGGGCAGGGCCACTTCCATTAACTTCTCTCCTCTCTTGTTTCTTTTACCAAATCCAAAGTTTCCCACTTTCGTGTCACTGCTCTGCTTGGCTCCTACTTTCGCATTGAAGTCTCCCATTAGAATTTTGTAATGTGATATGCTACTATCCAACACCAAATAAGAAAGAAATTATAAAAATATTTGAAAATTTCTACAGAGAATTGTACTACTCCGAAGAAGAGCTAAAAAATGAAGACTCAGAAGAAAATGATGTAGATGTCCCAGATGTAATGAAAGAAGAAGTGGATAAAGTACTTCGAGAGATGAAGAACGGAAAGTCGCCAGGAGAAGATGGACTCACAGTAGAGATGTTTAAACGGGGAGGTGAAAAAATGAAAGAGGAACTTGCGAAATTATTCTCAATGTGCCTGAGGAAGAAAGAAATACCAGAATTTGGAATAATGCTGTTATAATTTTGTTGTACAAGAAACGGGACAAAGAACGCGTCGAAAACTACAGACTAATTAGTTTACTGTCAGTCCTATACAAAATATTCACCAAAGATATTTTTAGTGGTATTGAAGGCAACCTGGATTTTAAACAGGGAAGGGGAAAAGCCGGGTTTCGTCGTGGATTTAGCACAATGGACCACATACAAACATTAAATGAAGTTATGGAAAGGACTAATTGAATATGAACGTCCACTATGTTTGGGTGTTTGGGATTCATAGATTTCGAAAAAGCTTTCGGTTCGGTCTCCTTGTCAGCAGTACTTAAATCACTTTAACATCAAGGTATCGAAAATGTGTACATCAAGCTACTACGAAACATTTATTCGACTGCTACATCTGTCATTAGACTACATCAAGAAAGTGAAAAATTTTGAAGTTGGAAAAGGAGTAACGCAAGGAGATTCAATTTCCCAAAAACTGTTTTCTGCGGTTCTGGAGAGAGTGTTATAAAATTTAAACTGGGATGAAGTTGGAATTAAAATTAATGGTGAATATCTTCATCACCTACGGTTCGCTGATGGTATAGTCCTGTTTGCTTCAAATGCGGAAGAACTACAAACCAGAATGGAAGAACTGAATAATGAGAGTTCGAAAATAGGACTTAAAATGAATTTCAGTAAAACAAAGGTCATATACAATCAACGTGCTGCAAAAATGGAAATAAAGATTAGCGGAGAGACAATAGGCATAGTTGATGAGTATGTTTACCTAGGCCAGCTCAAAACATCGAATGCCAAGTTGACTGATGAAATAAATAGTAGATGTAAAATGGCGTGGAGTTCGTTTGAAAACTACACTTTATTTTCAAAAGTAAACTACCAATGTGTCTGAAGCGGAAAGTTTATAATCAATATGTCTTACCTGTGATGATGTACGGCTGTGAAACTTGGATATTGACTGCGCAAACGACTCAAAGATTGAGAGTCACACAAAGAGCAATGGAGAGATGCATGCTAGGAATAACCAGGAGGGACAGGAAGAGAAATGAATGGATTCGCTCACAAACAAAGGTAGAGGATGTAATCAAGACTGTGAAGAAGCTGAAGTGGAAATGGACCGGTCACATAGCTAGACGAACAGATGAAATGTGGATGACAAATGTACCACAGTGGATTCCTAGAGAATAGAAACGACCGAGGCGACATCCAAGTGCAAGATGGGTAAATGAAATCAAGCGTTTTTCAGGAGCTACATGGGTGAGGATAGCATCAGATCGTGATATGTGGAAAGAAAAGAGATAGTCCTTCATCCAGCAGTGGATAGAAAACGGCTGAATATGATATATATATAATAATAATAAATCACAGCATATTCAATCCACTAGTGGATGAGGCCTCTCCCCGAAGGGAGGAGTTGGTCTACTGCTCCCACGCTGACCAGACGGGTTGGGAGAGGAGAGACGAAGCTCTCGCTGTGATCGCCACTGTCTTTTGTTCACAGCAGCTCCTCAATTGTTCTCACGATGCTGGGTCAACACCGAAATTTTTGAGCCCCCACCGGGAATCGAACCCGGGACCGCTCTCACTCAAGTCGAGCGCGCTACCGACTAGGCTACGCAGGATCTCATATATATATAGTTATCCAGTGAAGAGTGAAATCAACTGCCATTTTATCCAGTGTAAATTTGGACCTCAAGGGGGGCTATAGCCCTTGGATTCGCCCCTGTAGGGCACTTAAACGTGGATATTTAGGTAGAGTACCTACCAGTTTCTATGTAATTCCTTGAACCGCTTGTTATGTCCCATAGTTTAGAAGTAATGGCGATATCAAATTTGATTTTTCTCATTTTTCGGCATCTTATAACTCAGACATTTTGTGTTTTTCGAAAAATGTTTATTGGGAGTTTTTACTCAACTTGATGTAAGGAATCATATCGTATCGTATGTACATGCAATTCTTATACACCATACAGGGTGGACCACCTAAAACTAGCACCTCAAATATCTCAGCTCCTATTTCACATAGAGCTTTGAAATAAAAAAGTGAATTAGTAATTTGCATATAGTAAACCAAATGGTAATATTTTCATGGTCAGTGGCGACCCGGGAATACCCATACGAGGGGTCAACTTCAAAATTTTAAATGGAAAGTGGGGTAACTATTCACTTCTTCGGAACAAGGAGTGAAAATGGAACAACTTTTAGAGGAAACATGTTGTAATATTACCTACGGTATAGCAGCTACGACAACCAATTGTTATTGGAATGATAGTACCACGCCTCAAATGAGCCTGTTCCTCCTATACAGTCCTTTAGTAAAGTTCGTTCCCCGTGTTAAAAATTTGTGTCATCAAGGCTAAGGATGGGCCAACACTGTATCAACTGCCAGTGTTTCCGAACCCAAT